>PVIR01005563.1:0-71257 GCA_004026965.1 Petromus typicus
TGAATCCTGAGATGATTCGTGCCACAGTGACACACACTGCAACAAGCTCGGGTGATGGGAGATAGCAGGGCACAGGCATGGCCCAGTGGAATATGTACATAGTCTAGGTCCAGTTTGATGGAGCAGAGGATGGAAGCCACAGAGCAGTAAGAGGTGAGATCAGAGAGGTCCCAGGGGCCAAGCTCTTGAAAGACTCTGCAGACACGACAAGGACATCAACTCTGGGCAACACGAAGAAGACTGAGGAGTTCTGTGGGGGAGAAATACAACCAGATTCATATTTTAATGTTTCAAGAACAGTGAGAGGAAACAGTTACCTGCTGGATGAATACCTAAAGCAATAGTCCTCGAACCTAACTGCACTTGAAGTCAGAGGGGAGTGAAAAAAGGAAGGAAATGACAAAGCTTGGAATCTCTTTTAGAATGCTCAAAGCCAAGTCTTTGAGACTAGGGTCCAAGCCCTGATTTCAAACAGAACAAATCCAAACAAACAGCTCTGTAGTCTGTCTGATGTAAGCGAAGGATTGAGATCAGCGGCCTAGACAGACGCTGATTAGCCCTGGCCCATAGGCTAAATGCCCCACCCTTTGATGTATAAATAAGATTGTACTGAAACAGAGACAGGCTTTCTCACTTGCATATTGTCTGTGGCATCTGTCAGGAGCAGAGTTGAATGGTTCCAACAGAGACCACATGGTGTGCAGAGCCTAAAATGTTAGAGCTTCTAGAAATCAAAACAGCACCTTATGTTTTTCTCCTAGTTATTCATAGAAGCTACGGACCAGCTCCCTAGCTACAGCAGCACATTCTAAAAATGTTGGTCAGTATCAGAATCCCTGGAGAATGTAATGATAAGTAAAGATCCAACCTTTCTTCTACTCCCACGAGCTTTAGTCCTTACTGGCTGGGCTGCACACTAGGATTGAAGAGCCACAGTCCCACCCTCTGAGGAAGGCCAGGATACATGTGATTGGAGGTTCCACTGAGCTTCTGTCTAGATGATGTCTTCTCGTTCCCAGTGCCAGCCCTCCCCTCTGGTGTTACAGATCCAGAAAAGATTCCCTCCCCACAGTGACCAACAGTAGCATCACAAGAACCATGGCAGCTGCTTTTGAAACCATGGGGTAACATCCTCAGGTGCCCTAGCTGCAGCCTCTTGGCACTCACATGCAGCATTGCTGACTACTCTCGGGCCCTGGGAGAGACTAGGTCACCCCATGGGAGTTGGTGCTATACTCAGGTAAGATCTTTGAGGTCCACACTTCGGCTCCCACTTATCCCTTTGGTGTTTTGTCCATGACAATAATCCTTGACATGTGTTACATGCAAGTTATTTCTCTGCACAAGGCACCATTAGAATCTGTGTGAAGCTGAAAAGAACTAAAACCCTAACCTGGTCCTCCTGGGTCCAAATTCCTGGCTCTTCTAATTTTGTAAGTCCGGGGTAAGATCTTGTAGCTGATTGCTATGTACAGTCACCATGGCTGGGAATCGTGGTTCTAGACTCTAGAATCTAGAGCAGTGATTTACAAACTTGAGCCAACAGCAGAACCCCTTGGAGGACTTGTTAAATGCAGATGGCTGGGCCCCACCCTAGAGTTTCTGAGAGTTCTAGGGTGGGACCAAGACTTTGCTTCTCCAGCAAGTTTGTTGTGATGCTGGTGTTTCTGGTCTGGGGACAAGGGGGTGAGAACCACTATCTTAGTGCCTAATGAGATCCTCAAGTGCAAGGGCTTCGTTGGAGTCAGGAGAACTGGGTCCCAGCTTGCAGCCACGGGCAAGTCTCTCCAGAGCTCAGTTTTGTCATCTGTGGACACCAAGCCCATGGGGGAGGGCCTCAGACAGTTCTCCCTGGAGGGCACCGGGAAGGTGCCAAGGGTTGTGAACAAAGGTGAAGGAAAACAAAGCCCTTCCAAATTGAAAGTAGTCAGCGGTCCTTTAAAACCCACCACCTGAGAGCATAATTACATAACCCGAGAGTATAATTAGTTGCTTCCCTTCTCTCTCCTCCCTCTTTTCCCTTTGCCTTTGGCTTTGAGGAAAGGGGGAAGGGATTCTGAGAGTCTCAGGATTCCCAACATCACATCCTACATTTTCCTGTTCTTATATGTTTATAAGAACTTAAAAAATAGTACTTGGATCTGGCTGGAGCCAAACCCCAGAGTTTCTTGTCCATCAATTAATATTTATTGGGCCTTCACAATGAGCTAAGCGGGCATATAAAAGACAACAGAACCTGCAGACTGTTATTAAGCCAGAAGAGAACAAGTACCTCGCCTTCCTTTTCGCAAGGTGTTGGCAGCTGGATGGTTGTGTCTGGGTCAAAATGAACATCCAGCCACTCACCCCACAAAAATGCCTCGAGCCTTACTGTGTCTCGGGCCCTCTCCTAAGCCCTGAAGATGTGGCCGAGGCCAAGACAGACAGCACCCTCTGTAGAGGGAAAAGATAGAAGAACGCATACAGCCCTCGAGGCTGCTGGCTTATTTCCTAGGTCTATTTCCCCAAACTGCTAATGGGAACCAGATCTCTGCAGTCTCAAGGGCTCTGACTGAGAGGATCTGAGTTTGGAAACAAAATGTGTCCACGTAGATGCTGCTTGGATTTCTAGGTCTGCTGCCTAAATAGCTCACTTTGAGCTAGTCAGGGCCAAATTATGGAGACCCCATCAGGCATGGTTTCCCTCAGAATCCCATTCTGTCATGCCCTTTGGATATCTAGGTATCTCCAGATCAAGGGTGTCTCAGCCCCTTCAAGAGGGAAATGTGGTTTGCCAGTAGATTTTGCACCCGGCTCAAAGGTGGCTTGCCTACTAGGGAGCCCTACGTCAACAGGACTGCTGGCCCCAAAAGGAATGTTCCAGGTCAGGACATAGCAACTGTACAGCCCAAGGTAGCAGGTGCCATTTGTCATACAGGGTGACAACCCCAGCATTCAATTCCTGGTGCCCTATGAGCAAGGGATTCTTGAGAAAATAGGTAATGGGTGAAAGAATAAGCATAGAACACTTGGGAAACTATAAAGTTTCAGGACCCTCTTGCCAGTAAATGTTATGACTCCTGGTGTCTTCGTGCTGAAGCCACCAAGAGCACTCTCGTTACTCCAACCATGGAGCACAGAGGTGAGATGTGAGATAGAGGGATAGAGGAGCTGAGAACCTAATTGATGGCCCATGAAAAAGAAGAACCTGCCATGACAAGATCAAGACAACTGTTCCATAATGGATGGGGGAGGAAAGTGGGCTGGGAAATGAAGAAAAATCATTGACCTCCTCACTCAAAAACAAGGAATTGGGGGTTGAGATGGGTTTTGGTGAAGAAGGACTTTAACTCACTGCCTTTGAAAGTGATGGATTTGTTAAGGGCTTGGCGAAAATTTGTTTTAAGGATGTATAGTATGTTGGCAAAAACATACTGGCATACACAGAACACATGTACAGAGCAAAGCTAGTATATTCTCTACCAGGAGGCAAGAACACAAACCCAAGTCAGAGAAGCTCCACAAGAGACAAGCGATTGTCATTTACTTGTATTCACTGTGTGGGACCCATTTTGCTCCCCTAGCACTTAAAATATTTTCACTCGCATCTGTTTTTCTCTGGAGAGCCAAAACTGCTTTCTGGAAAATTTTTATTTAGTCTTCCAAACTTAATTTTCACGTCACCCCTTACCTCAAAACATGACCGTCCCCACCATGGATTACCAGAACAGCCGGACCTATGCCATCACTGCATGTATGATTTCACATTGGGGTTGAACTCATTATCCATCCATTGACTCCACTTGACTGTGAGTCCCTAAAAGTTGGGATCTCATCCTATTCATTTTCATTGACACTGACCCTGGCATTAAAAAGTCCTCAAACACATGGTTTTGGGATTTTTACAAAATGTCTAATGTGAGCACCCAAAGGAGCCATATCTACTCTAGATGGAGGAGAAGATCCAGCTGCTGTGGGGCTGGGAAGTCCTCACTTAGTCAGACCTGCCAAGCAGTAGAGAGAGAGGAGGACCACATGTCAGCACTGGATGAGAGCTACCCCATCATTCTGGAGGCCTCTTCAGGAAGCAGGAGGCTCACAGGCAATTGGAGACTTGTTTATATCAAATAAGTACTCGCTCTAGTGTTCAAAGATCAGCAGGTTCCAACTTGAACATCCAGGGAAGTCATGGTCATAGAGCTGCATTTGGTCCAAGAAGATGGACACTGAACCCAGATCTGTGTTTACTCTTTGATGAACAACTCACAGAAATCACTGGAGCTTAGTTCTCAATGAGACCTCTGACAATTTTTCAGGGGACACACTACCCCTTCAGTTATCTCAAAATCACTTCCTGGGAGAGTGGTGAGCCGACGAAATAACTGTGGTATTTACCACTGTTAATTCACAGCAAGGTGTCCATGAGTAATGTTGTATTAAGGGTGTGGACCGGCTTTGCTTTATTGACTCCCTCCTTTGCAGGGTTATAAACTCCAGGAGAGATGTTCTCTCCTGGCTGAAACTTGGCAGCCGGCCTGAGGTTCTTCTTGTGACTGGTGCTGGAGCATCAGCCTGTTGAGATCTGTCTGTTTCCATGGCAACCACTGATGGGACTACAGGATTCTGGAGCAGTATGAGGAGCTACTCTTGCTAGGACACTGGTCTCTGAAGCTCTTGAAATAAAAATTTGAAAAAGAAGCTTTACTTGCTCTTGGAATATCCACATCCAAACACAGTCACCCCAGAAGCCATCAGAAATGTCCTCTGTTTCAACCACCTGGCAGGGACAAGCAGTGGATCCAGTGGTCACCAGGTAGAGGACAGCCATGAAAGTGCCAAGCCAAGGGCAAATAAGATTCTCTGGCTCAAGAGTCAACATCTCCACAGAAGTCCTCAGAAGTGGCTTCAGATGAGGGTGAGAGGCCTTCAGCAAGGTGCTGGAGTTGCTGCGTCTTTATTTAGAGTAAATGTAGAAGTTGTTTCACCATCTGGTCTCCCATTCCTCGAAGTGTTTGTGACATCCACAGTGTTCTACACTTCCTGCATCCTGTTGTCCTTTTCCAGACACACCTTATTTTACTTTTCCTACCTCCTTCCAACAGCCCCTTAAAATAGGTGATGGACGGTCTCATCCATCGCACCACTTTCACAGAGAAAGACACTGAGGCATGGAAAACACTTTCCCAGATTCACATGGCAGTGCCCAGCCTCCAACTCAGGTCCTTCGATGCCACGCCAAGTGCTCAGATTTTCCACATTCTAAAAAAAAATAAAATAAAAATAAGAGTCAGCATTGTCCTCCCACCTGGTCCCACATCATGCAAAGCTGGCCATGGGTGGTTGGTAATGAATTCTAAAATTCCTTTTTGGAAGGGGTATGTTGCTCAATGAGCAGAGATTCCCTTCTATGCACACCTGGAGAACCTTGGTTCAGCTCGAGTAGATTGCTGATGTCTGGTGACCCACAATGAAGGGCCTTCTGAGTTTTTACTCAAAAGAACAGATCAGAGAAAGAGAAACAAGAAGAGATGACTCTTTTTTTTTCTTTTTTAAAAATTTTTTGAGACAAGATCTCACTTTGTAGTTCAGGCTACTCATGAACTCAGCCTCGAACTCAGCAATCCTCTTGCCTCAACTTCCAGAGTGCTGGGATTAAAGGCATGAGCCACGGCCCCCAGAACTGTGGTATGTGGTACTGATTGTGGGTCGCTGAGAGTCACCACACCCAGCATTGTGGTATGTGGTTAGGGACCTTGTGCTTGCAAGGCTGGCACCAGAACCACTGAGCTAAATCCCCAGCCCCAGAAATGACTCTTAAGATCAATGCCAGACCTCTCTATCCCAATCAGATAAAAGACAACAATAGCGAAGGCTTCTCATCCCCCAAGTCCTCAGAAGGCAATAACACAAGAGAAAACCAATAAATCCGCTACCTGGAGATTTTAATTAGCATGAGAACCAGACCCAACAGGAATTCCTTCCTAGAAATTCTTCCAGTTCCAACCCCCTGGCAGGGACATATCCTCTCCTCTGGAAATATTTTCACAAAGCTGCACACAACCAGCTCAACAGTCCCATCTTTAAAGATAAAGGAAGGTAACTGTGAGCTAGGAACCTAAGTCCAGCTAGTGATTAGGGGGAACTTAGGGACCCAGGGAAAAAGGGCAAAGACCTGCATCAAGGCTGCCCCTGAGGGCTTACTGAAACGTGGCAAGCCACCTTGAAGCAAAAGACCACAAAGATCCTTCATTTTAGTCCTTGAGATGGAATGGTCCCTCTTGATTTTTCATTTGAACAAAATTATACTTAAAAACAGTTTGTGTAAAGAGATATGCATGTTTAATTTAGAGATGAATTAATATTGTATATGTAACTACTTCTCTAGTCTTTGGAGGGTAGCCTTTGGTTTATATGCACACTGTGAAACCCTCAGTTACATATTGAGTGTGAAATGGAAATAAAAGCACGAAGGAGAGGGAATACAGTATGGATATAAAGGGCACAACATGGAAACTTCATGTAGGAATAATTTGCAAGGGGCACGGACCTCTCTCAGAGTCCTACCTCACCATTGAGGCAAGGAAGTCATCTTGAAGTTAGCATTTATGTTTCATGTTCAGATCTGTCCACACTGCCTCCTATCTTGGTGATGTACAAAGAGGTCCACAACCCCGTAGCTGTTAGAGGCGTTCAAAGGTATGGGACGTAGACACCTCTCTTTGACCCAAACTTCTCTGCTTTTCTGATCATTCCCAAATCATTATCTAGAACATTTACATCTTTTTCCCTGCCTGGTCAGGAGAACTTCAAGAAACAATGCAGTGGTTGGGAGAACTTCCCCTTGCTAACAGGCTCTACCACTCCAAGACAAAATGAAGCAGGGCTCAAGATTACATTCAACTTTATTTAATAGAAGACTGCCATTGACTTACATGTTACCTAAGGAATAAACTTCTTCAGCAAAGCAAACATCACTGTTATTTCCTTAGAGATGTCTCATCTGGTCTTATAGGAGGAAGGTGGTTTTCTTGTAAGGAAACCTTCCTCCTATGAATATGGCTTGGCCTTTGTTTCTTTTGAAAATAATAACCCTAGAATTGTTGTAGTAGAATGTACTTGATTTTTTCCAGAGACTTTTATAGAACATGAATACATGATGAATGGTTGAAACTTCTCCATCAGGAGTTACCATCACAATAAGACAATGCTGACCTAATCTCTCGTTTACCTCCTTATAAAATGATGATTGAGTGACTGCATTACAGGGTCTTCATTCTCTGAACAATACTTCCCTTGAACTCTTGATGACATGAAATTTAAGTAAAGTTAGTAACTGAAGGAGCTCTGGATGCATCACCTACTATGTGATATGTGTTATACTGAGGGAAATGACAACAGAAAAGGAGGAAGGATTTTAACTAGTAAGGTCAACTACTCACAGAACTTGATGGAAAAATTAGCCTCCTCTCTGTGAGATGACTGCTTTTCTCAACTGAGTTCACATGTGTGGGGACAACGTGCATTTTTTCTTAAAGGGGGAAGATGGCTTAGTCAGACAGATCATTCAAGTAAACCCTGTGATTAGTGGGTGACAGATTGTTCTCACATCTATAAACAGCCATGAATAGGTTACACAAAATAGGCAGTCCAATAGATTGGACTTTTCAATCAACCACAAAATATTATCGCCAAAGGGGAAAACCTATGGGAATTTAATACTTCCCTTTGAAGAATTCACCCGGTGTAAGTGAGGCTTGCAAGACAAATAACTATCCCATCATTCCTATGATATATTTATCATTTGAAAGACCTTTCATAGATCTCATTTATTTTTCCTACACAATCCAAGAGACTCGTATGATGGTTTCATTATCTTCACATTTCAGTTGGCAAGAACTGTAAGGTTAAGTGACTCTTTACGGTCACATACGTCATTGAGGGTACATCCAAAATTACAATCCACGTAACCAGAACTGGAGTTTGCCCTCTCCTCTCTGAGCAGAAGGTCCTTTTCAACTCATTCCACCATGGCTATTTCTTTTGCGATGAGAATAAATACCCTTCACAAGCTACGTTAAGGGAACTGTCAACCTGGAACTTCCCTGGCCTCCTGACCCTAAGACATCCTTATGGATGCTGACAAGCATTTGCCAGGAGGAATGAAAAGGAGAGGTGCTCATCTCTCCCTTTTCTCTTTCCTCGTGTCATGTCGGTATTGTACTGTGGTGGAGGTATTTCAGCCTCTGCTGTATCAGGTAACAGGCTTAGACAGGTTAGTACAGCATCAGATTTCAGACTCAACTTTTTCACTTCTCTTCTCAGCACGTAGGCTTGTGAACTGACACCAAAGACAGGAAGAGGGAAAGTGGTAGAAGCAAAAGTAAAGATTAAAAGCCAGTAGACAACACAGGGCGAGCCAAAAAGCGGAAGGAGAGACCCCAGGGAGCTGATACGGCTCATCAAATAACATGATGTTAGGTAAGTGCGTCCGTGTTTGACCTTAGAAAGTCTGAAGGAGGTAGAGATGGGGGTGGAGATGTTCAGAGGGAAGCTACTCAGGAAGAAAGTAAAAGAAAAAGAAGTCTTACTAAAGGTGGGGGAGTCAGTGCTGCCCGACTGAAACGTCCTTGAGAGAAAATAGGTAGCATACGGATAATGGGCTTGAGCTGTAACAAAGGAAAGAAGAAGGCTACCAAGAGAGATCCGGAGGCACAGTGGAGCTGATTAAAAGTGAGAGCAAAGGAGAATTGAAGATCTCTTGACTATATAGATGGAAGGCTGAGATGGCCTCTGACAGTCTGCTTGACTTCTGGGTCCCACAACTGCCACGAATGGAGATGACCTCGTCATAAGTCATGAGTCCTATCGTACAACAGGGTTAAAAGCTGATAGGGGTCTGCTGACTGCCAAGTTCAGTGTCCTCACTACGATGAGGAAAAGGGGCACTGCACTGGGGACCAGAAACTCGGATTTAGTTTCTGAGTCTGTCTTTTACCTGCAATGTGACTGAGGGAAAATCACTCACACTGAGCCCCAATTTCTCTGCTGCCTAAGACACGGATGCTAAGCTCAGTGTCAGAGTTGTGTACTCAGAAAATCAGCCAAATTCGGTGCCATAAGGTACTTTGTCAGTGTCGGTACTATTCAGATGAGAATGGGAGACCCAGGAGGTGAAATTATGTCTTAATGGTTAAACGTCGAAGACCAGGACTTGGATAGCATAGCTGATGCTCCTTGTTCTTGAGATGCAGTAATTTGAGGATGTTTATAAATGTTGCAATGTGTACTTTACTGAAGTTATTCCATTTGTCCTCTAGAGTGAGCCATGGACAAACCCCAACTCAACTCCCAAAGCCTTTGTTCCCTCCCCACTCTTACTCAGAATACAGAGAAAGCACTTCCTGCCACAGACCAATGTGGCAGCTTTGCGGTGGTCTGTGGGAATCTACCTCTCATCTCCAGGACTGAGGACACAGCAACAGGCAGCATGGGAAAGGTACCCCAGCACTGTGGGTAGCAGGTCAGACTGAACTCTACAGAGGATAGGAGAACCACTCCAGGCCCCAGAGCTCAATACTAACTTAAGAGAGGGCTTGAGACCAGTCACACATCTTCTCTTCCTGTGTTCCTCATGAGACTACCAGTGTTGGCCAGAAGGCCATAAATCCACCCACTGGGTGAGCCCCAGTAATCTGCCTAACCATGCTGGGAAATAGCGCATCCGGCTCTTGACAGCACTCATAGACTGCTTGGCTGAGAAGTGGTATTTTAAATAAAGAGAGAAAAAAACGCCCTATTATTTTACTCTGGTAATTGACAACAAGTTTCTCATGAGTAATTTTATAGCATTCAGGGTGTGCCGGAGTTTGATTTAACTTCTCTTTACAGCAGCCTCATACTTGCAGCACAAACACTATTTTGAATTGAATGAAATATGCGCATAAAATCCCACACATATTTAAAATCCTGCTCCTATGGTCCACACACTAAAGATCTTTTTCTCAGCTCTTTCTTTCAAAGTTCCTTTTTGAAAGAAGAAAACATGTTGTATTTTGGATCCTTAAAAATGTGAACTGATTTCAACTTCAGAATATTTTTCCTCCTCCCCCTCCTCCTCCTCACCCTCTTCTCTTTCTTGTCCTTTCCCAATTTTATAGCCACTAAGTGATCACAAAGTGGAATCTGCGGAAAATTAGTTCCTTAAAATACAGTCGTCTTTGAAAAGAATGGGGCGCACTTTCTGTAATCAAATATAGTTGGTAAATCTGCCTATTCAGTGCTGGCTGTAGCAATTCACAGCACTCTTTAACACGGTAAAGTCTCAGAGATGTTCTGCAGGAGAGAGCCCAGCTCATGACTCTTGAGTCTTTCCCAAAGCAGTAGCCGACAGGGCTTCCCTGTGGAAATTGTGTACAAATGTGCACACACACACACACACAGTTGTAACGCTTCAATTTAACAGAGATATCTGGTCCCCCAGAGCTAGAATCTTGACAAACATGTTTTGAGACTCCTTGTGTGACAAGAGAAGGAAGGTGTCATGGTCACCATCCAACAGGAAGTCCTATTCCCTTTACTCTGGCCTTTCCACTTTGGTCCTTCATTCAACAAATATTTCCTGAGTATTCAGTAGGGAGGATGAAGAGTGGGAGATGCGCAGATAAATCACATGTGATGTATCACCTGATACAGCGCTGCCAAAGAGAACATGATGCACGGGCGCCAGCATCACCCCGAATGCTAACGAAGCTGTCAGTCCAACCACTAGGAGGATCCCAGGGGTGAACCCTTCTGGGAAACTGCTCCCCCTGGTTGGAGCAGTACCCTTAGCTACAGCGGGACAGAGAGGACGCTGTCACTGGTCTCAGCTGGTCTCATATTCCTTATACCTTGAAACCCTAGCACTAGAAGCATGAGCATGGGCTGGAGTAAACACAGCCTACAGAAGGAGAAATTGCTTTATGTCCAAGTGCTCTGAGGCAGAAGCATTCGCAAATCTGATCCCACCACTTTAGGGAAGGGGCAGAAACGAAGATGCTGTTGTTCCAGGAAATGTGATGAAGAACATGTCATGCGATGAATCAAACCTGGTCTCTGTCCCTGGGCTAAGAGGTGCATGAGGACCATATTCAGGTGAACTCATCACCTCTGTTGTGGCCCAGCAGCTGCATTTACTGTTACAGTCACTGGAACAACTCATCGGGACCCTACTTTTTTTCACCATTGCTTTTAGTGATGAGTTGCTTACATCTTAAGCAGAGAACAGATTGCGTATTCCTTATTCAAAATGCTGAGGAGTAGAAACGTTTTGGACTTTTTTTTAGTTTTTGTTGGATTTTTGGAATATTCCTGCAGACTCTACCAGTTGAACACCCTTCAAACAAACATCTGAAATGTTCCAGAACTCACTCAAAAAGTTGTGGATTTTAATCATTTTGGAGTTCAGATTTTCAGATGAAGAAAATTCATCTACTTTAGTGCAGCCATGTCATCATTCCTTCTGTCCTGCCGTAGGACATCCTGCTCATTCATAGACCTTTACTGATGCTCCCCCTATTTACAAGTCCAGATACAAACTTCCGTCCCTCATGCTCCAGCTCTCTGTTGGGTATTTTCATGCTCTGTATTACTCCTGTGAATCTCCAATTCACCATCCCTCAAACCAGACTGCCCTCCTAATATCTGTATTTCACTCCTTAACATTATTTTCCATGACTCCCCATGGCCTCATCCCCATTTTCTCAGCCAATTCATACTGAATACGTGGAATTTCCCCACCTCTTTCCATAGACAATAAATCATAAGATATATTCTTTATGTTTTGAAAAAATTAATCAATCCTTCTTCATTCTATTTACTATAAATATGAAAGATGCACTGGAGGGTAGATTAGCAGCCAATAACTCCAAGGCCCTACTCACTGTATCTTCCAGTCAATCCACGTGATTCTTATGCCATTCAGTACCACGATAAGGGCTGAAATAAAACACAGCCAGGTACTCATGACTCTCTTTCCACCAAGTCCCCCAGGTAGTCCTGAGGTTCTTCTGTATTTAGAAACTATTACTCCATCAGCTGTCAGTGGCCATTCAGAACAAGGTGACTTCAACAACCACAGTATGGCTTGGATCTTGTCTCTACCTTCCTTACAGGCCACAAGTCAACTCCCTGTCACCTGCTTACCTTATGCTACCTGTTTTCCTTGTGTCTGTCACTGACAATTGAGTAGCTAGCTACTGCTCAGCTTTTTCAGGAAGGAGGGAATCTCTAAAATCCTTATCAAAGGGCAACATTCCATCTTTCCAATTAGTAAAAGTTATAATTAACAGTCAAAGTGCCTTAAAGTCTGTCTGCATATATACTGTTGCTTCTATTTATTTGAAGATCAGTGGAAATAAATAAGTGGGAGAAGAGAGAGAGAAATGCCATGTACATTGTCTTTAGGCAACATCATAGGGAGTAAGTAGAGAAAAGCTGGGGAGGGGCTGCCTGTTTAGCACACAGGTATTGCCCTTGGTGCACTGAGGCCTCAGGTCAATGTCAAACTCAAAGTCAGGCAAGTGGTTAGGTCTCATTTTACATTTTGGAAAAAATGGTAGCAGAAACTCTTTCCCCCAAGCTGTGTTGTTTCAGAAAGGACTTGTTCAAATTTCTCCCTTCCCACACAGAGACACATCCCACCGGACCCCTCTTCTCTTTGCCCTATTGCGGCTGTCCACTTCATAGTCAGTCTGGAAGCTCTGACGGATCACTGTCGCTACACCTCCCTTGATCCCGCCCAGGCCCCAGGAATGAGCAACCGACTCAGCAGAGGGGCAGGTGGGATCCCAGCGTGTGAAGTAGCCATAATCCCAGCCAAGGACCTTTGATCCAGGAAAAGCCTCTTTTTCGCTGTCCTTAGAGCTGTCCCCAATCTCTTAATCTCTCGCACACAAAAATTTTGCAAAAATTGACTGCTGAGAAATGTGATATTTGAGACTCTATGTGAGCAGTTTGGGCCTTGGAAAGGAAAGGCAGGTAGGAGGGTGGGTAGCCAGAGGAAAGGAGAGGAGAGCAGGACACAAGAGAAAACACTGTGGTCTTTCTGTGCCTAGCCTTTGTTCAGACAGCTGGTGATTTGGTGATCCAGCCCTGGCATAATGATGCACTTTATCTGTGCAATTTATTATGTGTGTGTCATACATCTATGTATATATTACCGACTATAAAATGTATATAATATGTGCCAGAAAGAGAGGAAGCAAATGCTTCTTAGTCAGTGAGCATTTGCTTTGTCTTAGGCATCCAAAGTATGATCATCCTCTCAAGCCAAGTGGTGATTTTAAGAAGAGGCCGTTTCCTAAAGCAGAAATAATTTTTAAAATAAAGATAAACAGCTAGGTTAATTCTCACTTTGAAGAACATGGACAAAGGGCTAGAAATGCAGCTGAGGGGTAAAACACTTGCCTCACATGCACAAGGCCCATGACTACAAAAATGAAGGGAGTGAAGAAGAGTTGGAAGGTCAAAAAAAGAAATGAAAGGAAAGAGAATCTAGAAAGACCAGCGGTATGATTTTACTGGACATCCAGCACCAAGTTCACTTTCTGCACATTCAGGGAAGAGGGAGAGAAGGGACCAGGCAACGAGCGGGACGTTAGTGAAGCATGAGATCCCTGTGTGGCCACCATTTGCTTGCAGGCCTGCAGGAGCACGTGTGCTTACTCTTTGGTTTTCTGAAGCATATTCCTTGTTATTAGAACATTCTACCGCCTTCTACTATAAAATAGGTCAAAGCTTTGGGGTCAGGCAAACCTTGCTTCTGTCCTTGGGGGTGGTGCAAAATATTGTGGAGCTCAGTAAATTCATTTATAAATGGAACAGTGTTTGAGGGCTCTGCGAAGTTGAGCACAGCGTATACACCAAACACTGCACAGTCTAGAACAGTAGTTTTGCAATTTCCAGGTATACAATTGAGGGGAGGTCCCTAGCCTCTAAGACAGTCCTTCTGATGTACTACAAAATAAGTATGACTCAACCGTGCCAGGAGACCTGTTGTCTAAGGAGATGGAGGAGATCAGCTCTCTGATAGCCTTTGGAGGCCACCATAACCCTCTGCAGGGTCCATGAAAGGACAGTGTGTTCTAATCAAACTACTGCAAAGCCTCAGAGGCTATTTGGTATCTGAGTACTATAACGATCTTACAGCAGGAGATTTCCAGATGTCACCAAAATTACTAATGTGTACGTCTTTCGAGAAAAAGGGGAAACATGTACTAAGCACCTCAGGACTACTCCCTGCTCCTGAGTGAGTCCATTATTTGAAGGAAGTAGTTTTGAACCCTTGATTCATGGGAGACTAACTCCATGGCCTCTCACAGACCAGGTCCCTTCTGGGTCACCTAAGTGGGTCTCTGTAGCCATTCATGTTCCCCTCCATCCATTGACTCATTCACTTACTTGGAAACTAGTGCTCTCAGAACACCACTGGGGGTTATGATACATGCAAGGAAATAAAAGTAAAGCATGTCTGCCTGCGGGCTTCCTTTCAAGCCAGAAAGGACAGTTTAGATGAATCTTAAAACTGCTATTCTGCTCATGCCTCGTGGCCTTCAGCTATTTGAACATTGGTGGAAATCATCAAAGACAGAAGGAGACAGGGAGAGATGAAGCGAAGCTTTTTATTAGTCAGTGTTGGAAGTGCCAAGAAAGATACAAAAGCAAAGGATAGAAAACAAAGGAGACTTCCTGTTTAATACACAGTCCTCGCCTTCCAGAGCTATTCCGTCTAGCGGAGGAGAGTGGGCATACATACACAGAAAGACAATACTGAAAGCCACAGTTCAGGGAAAGTCACTATGCTTTCAACTTTTGTAAAGGCTGAAAAAAATGTTTAAAAAGTTACAAGAAGCATGTTTTAACTTTCCCATCAGTATTTTGACGGTATTTGTATTGTTAGAAGAGTTTAAAGTAAGTCATAGTTATCTTGATCTGGAGCAGGTAGAAATTATTTGTGAGAGAAAAGGCACTTGAGTTCGGCTTTTTGAGAGAATATTGTGAATATCATCCTTTTGATAGGATGAGTAACTCATTTCTAAAATACATATATGTTAGGCTAGACATTGTACTAGGTACATCATCTAAACCATTACCATCTGGTCATCTGGTCTGAATCATACTCCTAAACAATGAATTTTGTTAGCCCATTTTATAAAGCAGGAGACTGAGGCTCAAAGACACTGAGCAAAGTCAAAATCTCACAGCCATCTACGGATAAGAAAGTCAGAATTTGAATCTGGTTCTGTCTGACCCCAAGGTCAGTGATTATTCAACTCTGTCAAAGTGCTTCTCTTCATGAAAGATTTGTGTGAGGAGAAGGTACAGAAAGCAAGAGAAATCAGCATTACCACAGCCTAGGACAGGCTAGATTGGTCTAGATTGAGGTCTAGATTGAGGTCTAGGTCTAGATTGAGGAAAAGAAGACCACCTTGGGGAATTACTGAATATTCCCTTACGTTTCCTCATCTTCTTGCCTTAGTAACAAAACCTTGAATCTTAACCAGCCACAAATGCGAACATTTGCAGAAAAAAAATTCCCAGAATCCTTTGTACCTGGAGTGGTTATGTGGCTAAATTTTGACCAATGAAGTATAAGTAGAAGTCATGTATGCAAGTCTCAGAAAGTGTCCTTCCAAAGACAGGATTGTGTTTATTCTTCTTTTCTCCCTAGCTGGACTGTAGCATTGATGGCTGTTCTGAGATGACTATTTAGTACCTTGGTTGCTCTTTGGAATGGGAGGTCACATAATTTACAGTCACAAGAGAGGTGGAGCCTGGGCCCTAGCCCTGGCTGGAACACAGCCATCATTCCTGTCCTGGGTTGCCTGTGCCTGGACTTGGAAATAAAAGCAGAATATGCTTCTGGGTAGTTTAAGTCACTGTTATTTAGAGTTCTACTGTTACTGGCAATTGAACCTAATCCTAATTAACACAGAACCCAATTTGACTTGAGCCAAGAGTTGTAGGTGATCAGTGGGAAAACAGGTTGGAAGGATATGGAAATCATGGAGAATTTTTCAAGTCGTGTTAAGGCATGTGTCACTTATTTCCATATGTTTGCAGGGCAGACCAATGTAATGAAAAGAGCATTTCCAGGAGAATGCCTTGGACTGGAGACTAGTGAAGGAAGTAAAAACATTCAAAAAAGTTTCCAATAAATCAGGTATGAAGTGTTCAGGTCCTTACAGAGCAGGGAGGTTGGTGTGATCAAGACTTGGAGCTGTGGGATTGAGAAACTAAGTTAATATTGAATTGTATACAATGGAGTTGAAGGTGATTAAATTTCTCCTTGAAAAGAAATAGTATGTTAGCAAAAACAAAAAGTGAACAAAATATTGAACAGAGATGTAGACTTCTATTTTGGACTTGTAGAGCTGGAGACTGTGGTTGATATATATATATATATATATTTAAGTTTTTGAGACAGGGTCTCACTTTGTAGTTCATGCTGGCCCTATGTAGGCCAGGTGAGCCTCAAACTCACAGCAATCCTCCTGCCTCTGCCCCCCAAGTGCTGGTGCCCAGCATTCATGGTTGTTATATTGAGAGGCATGTGGCACTTACATATCCTTAGTTTATGAAACCAAAAGTCTAGAAACACAAGTTTTGACCATGACAAGCATAAAAGACAGAGCTGAAAATATGAATTGGGTGAGATTCTCCAATAATATGATCAAGACTAGGACCCCAGTGGTGACTATGAAAGGGGAAAAGAGACAGTAAAGCCAGAAAAGTGACAAGTAAAAAGACAGATTCAGTTCTTCTATCGATACCAAATATGAGAAAAAAGAAAAGCAACAAATCAAGGAAGATTGAAGTTGGCAGTGAGGAGGTAGGTCGTATCGACCTTTGAGTGACAGTGTCACTAGAGGGCTGAGAAGGGAAGCTGAGTGGCAGGGAACTGAAGAGTAAGAAGGAGAAGAGGAGGCTCCATGTGAGAAAGTTGGGTGTGAACTGAAAAAATAAAAAGGAGCCGAAGAGAGTCAGCATAAAAGACAGACCACTGTGTCAGTCTTTCCTGGGATGAGAGAACTGTGTACAGATTAGTGGGTGGACAGGCAGTACCACCCCTCGAGCCTTGGTATCTTCCTGTGTCAGGTGAAGACATTAATATGGCCACAGAGGATTTCTGCAAGATGCACTAATCCATGGGGAAATGCACAGCGTGGAGCCCGGCGGGGGGCAGTGAACCGTCAGACACCTTCTGGATCCTCACTGCCTTTGTATTATTCCTCCCATTGGATGCAACGGACCTGGCAAATTGTTCTCAGGTGAGAGTCGCTGTGTTTCTGAAGATCACACCAGCGCTCATGGGAAGTCCATCCCAACCCTTTAAGATACAGTCCCTTGAGATGCTAGATGGTGTCAGATCTTATGGCAGCATTTTAGAGCTGTCACCTGTCTGAGGAAAGAAGTCTCAGACTTGGCGACTTGAGCAGTTCCAATTAGTGTATAGCGCCAAGGTGGCATCTGATGGCTTACCTGTTGTGACAAATGTCTAAAGCAACAATCAGACCAGGTACTCTACCCATACTTTATCTCATTCAATCCATCAGGAGAGGGAAGCAGCACACACAGGCGAGCAAGCTAAGAGCAGAGCACAGAGATTGGCGCAGAGCACGTGGTGGGGAGAAGGCCGTTTTGAGTTCATCCCTGTCTTGAACCTAAGCTTGAGTTTTGGGGGGCTAGGAAGCTTCCCTAGAGCCCTGAACTGCTTCCATGAACACCAGTCTGGGAAAGGAGAGGCTTGAGGTCAAGCCCACCTCAGAACCAGTGCAGGAGGGTCTCAGGCTAACAGTGCCTCTAGTATAGCTCAAAGCTAGGGAAGCCAGCCCAGAGAAAAAGCCCCACAGAGACAGGGGCAAAGGGGTAGCACATGGGCCAGGCGCCAAAGATGATGAGACACCATGTATTAGCAGCACTCAGAGGCATGACCGGGCCTAGGACTCCTGGGCCACAGCTTGAAGCTCTAGCATGCCCAATACCCACACAATTTAAGGCCTCCTAATGCCTCTTGGGCCACTAAAGCCACTACTACTTGGAGACACAGAAAGTTCCTGCCATCATACAGCACAGTAATCTTGGAAGTGGTCAGCCCTCCCTCCCCTCAAGGAACTCCACCCAGCCCAGACACCTAGGCCCAGCTCTTCTGCAGATCATACTGGGACTGTTAGCTGCTGAAATGAAGTCAGCTGAAGATGAAAGACCACGGTGCTCATTTGGGTCGGGCTTATGCGTAATTAGGCATTCATCAGTCAGAGCTCTAATTACCCAGAGATAAAGGTACCATTAGTGTTTCGGGAAAACTGGCTCCAACAAAAGGCATTTCTTTTGTCTCCTAGCCAGTGACAACTAACAGTTATCCTCACAAGGGCTTAGCAGACAGACTCCAATCTAAACCATAAAAGGCCCCAAACTCTAAGAGGGGATGCACTGAGCAAGTTGGAGCATTGTGGAAGATTGGAAGAGAGAATCTAGAAGAGCTTGAGAACCAACCCGAAAGAGCTTAAGGGACAAGGCCACACTCTCTTGGATGGCAGAATCCCTGGGGACAGAGGAATAGGGCGGTAAAGGGGGCAGGGAAACATTGGCAGCTTCCTTAAAATGCCATCTTGCCATTCTTTGTCTTGAAAGCAGAGCCTCTGCTTCCACCTCAGACCTGTGAATCAGACTCTGAATCTTCACAGGACCTCCCAGGCAGTTCCTCTGCATGTCCCATGTGAGACACATCGCTTTGGAGGTCCTCCAAACCCAGGACAATGTCCCTGCTGTGAAAATGAGGAGCTGGCCCGGTGTGCCTCTCCTGTTTATCTGTGTGTGATACAGAGGAAAAACCAGAGGCAGAAACTTATGTGTAAAGGGTCTTTTTCTTTCCTTTCCTTTCCTTTTCTTTCTTTCTCTCTTTCTTTAACATCTGGCAGGAAAGATAGATTTTCTCCTTCCAAAGTTGCTTTAAAAGAAAAACATCACTGAGTGGGACATCGCTGGTCGGAAGTGAAGACCATAAAACACACACATTGTCAAATTGGAATGATTAATAAGACTGAGAGGCCCCGCAGACCCCAGTGTGGTGTGAGCCTCGAGACAGGTCAGGACAACAACTAGGGAATCCATCTCAGTGCCTTCCGCCTAAGGGCTGAGACAGGCAGCAACAGGGAAAACCATTTCACAATGAGGAAAAGAGGAAACTGGCAGGAGAGAGAAAGCTCAGAGTAGGGGGGACGGGCAAGAAGGAATCCCATGGGGAGAAATCCCTTGGGTGGTGGGATGTCTGCTAGATCATAACCCCCAGATAGGATTAGCAGCTCATAAATGCCAGGCACTAAACCCAGAGTTCTGAACAGTTAACCAAAGCTCTGAGTTCTGAGGGTAGATGGGGCTTTTAATTCCAGTCACTTGCACTTATCAGAAAGGTAAATTCAGGTGTTCTCTACTGAAGTGTATTTCGGTGTCACTGAGCCTTGACTTCCTCCTGTGTGAATGAGGATAATTCTGTCAGCTTTATAGAGTCATTAAGACTCTATAAAGACCAAATGAGATGGCCAGAGATTTAGTTCAGTGGTTCTGGCACCTGCCTTGCAGGCACAAGGGCCCATGTTCTATCCACGGTAACCACATACAACAGTGCTGGGTGTGGTGACTCACACTCACCAGCAATCAGTACCACATACCACAGTGCTGGGCATGGTGGTTCATACCTGTAATCCCAGCACTAGGGAGGCAGAGGCAGGAGGATTTCTGAGTTTGAGGCTGAGTTCAGGACCAGCCTGAACTACAAAGCGAGACTCTGTCTCACAAAAAGAGAGAGAGAGAGGGAGATAATACATGCTATACCTACCACAATGCCTGGTGCCTCTTGCACATTCAAAAAATGAGAAGATCATTTTGCATCCTTCCCAGCATGATTTGTTTCCAAATGAGCTGTTCCTCTCAGTTTTGACTATACTCTGTATTCTGAAAAAGAACGAAAACCAGTCACATGATTTGTAAACATCAAGCCTGGGTCTCTTTGTGCTCTCAAAGTGTAGTCACGTATCCTATTCATTCATTCTCTCTAGCATTGGCTAAGCTCCACCATTGGTGGCAAGGCATCATGGGAGGAAGTATTGCAAGAATGTGTCTAGACAGGTAACTGACTCCCGCTCAAGGCACCTGCACCAGTCTTGAAGAAGTTGGTTTGGGGAGCCAATGCTGTTTGCCTCCCACAAGTGATGCTATCCTCATGGGAGTGACCCTGGGACCAGGTAAGCTGCTTTGCAATTCTTCCATCCCACAAGGCTGCCCCCTGCACACTATGCCTCTCAGGTGAAGGATGGAGCACTGGGGACCAACAAAGCCAGGCTCTGGCAAACTCTTCAGAACACACTATTTCATGCTGCCTCCCCCACCCCATCCCTGGGGTGAGGGGGTGAAGAGTCAAGTGGATCTGCACCTCCCAGGAGGCAGACACTATGGCAGGAAAGGCCTTCCTAGCAATACCCAGTGGCTGATGAATTTTGGTGGCCTTTACCAGAGACTGTGACACAGAGGGGAACCTTGCAGAAGTTCAGAAATGCAGGTGCTAAGATGGGACAAAACTGCTTGAAACTCTACTCTACCCTTTAGAGGTGGCCGTTGGCATAGCAGCTCAGTGTGTCGCTAAGCTGCAACCTCCTTTCTTGTAAAACAGGGATCATATTAGCTACTCCTTGTGTGTTTGTCAGGGTTCTGGCAAGAACACACAGCATACCCAATTGAAGGAGGGAAAAGAACTACTTACAAATAAGTGAGTAAGGAATAGTGCAGTATCCTGGAGCTAGAACAGTGGGGCCTGAAGGCAGGACCCAGAAGATCTATGACCTTGACCATGGCTATGAGTCCAAGTAACCACACAAGGTGGACCTCAGCCAGAGAAACACACTCTATTCTCTCTCTGCCCCTCCCTCCTCTCCCTTCCTCTCTCCTGGAAACCCAAGGACAGTGTAGCTTATTGCTACAGTGTTTTTAAGGCTCAGTCTTCTGGGACACAGAAAAGGAGAGTACATTTCAAAAATCAAAATGGAAGTGCTCAGCAGAATCTCATAGAACACTCAGGACAATCAAATGAGATCAAACACAGGAGTGCATGGTCCAGGTAAGCACGTGACAAATGACTCTCTGACAGCAGCCTTCTTCCACCAAGGAGAAAGTAACTTGTGAGAAATTCCATGACATTTCTTGTTTTGGTGAACTGGGACTACAGGCTGGGTGCTAAGGATATAACAGGTAGGTGGATGGTGCATCTAGGACAAGACCCTCAGGCCTTCAGTACAATTGATCCCACACCTTCTCCTGGTACACTCTCATACTGGGTGCAGAAGGAGGAGTTAACAGGAAACATCACAAACTAAAGTACTGTGGGATAAAGAAGGGATTCGGGCCAGGCTGGGGAGTCTATAGGATCCAGGAAAATACTTACAAATGTCAAGCCTATCTTGACATAGAGCAAATTTAAAGCTAGGTGTAACCCACCAGAGATAACACCTCGATGTGTCCCTGTGCCCGTCCCACTAGATTCATGGTCAGGACTGTCTAAAACTTGACCACGTCGGTGGTTGTTGACACAAACGCTCCATCCGGTTCATCTTTCTGAGTATGGCTCCTCTTACTCAAGGAGAAAGCATTCTGGGATAGCTGGCTAGACCTACAACACATCTGGATTTCATCTGATGACCTTTGTATCTCATGCACAAGTCCTGTTTGTTTTTTTCCTTTGTTGAAATCTTTATTGGTACATTACATACACAAATCATGATTGCACTCAACAACGAGAATTTCTACCAGTTTATGACACAATTTCTCATTTTTTCCCATTCCCTTACCCACCCTACCACCCAGCCCTCTACATACATAAGCTTTGTTTCCTTTCTTTTTTATTATAATCTCATTATTTTCATATATATATATATATTTATAAATATTTTCTATTTCACAATGTGTGATATACATTCTAAAACTCATTTACTGTTTTGGAAGGAAAACCCAGCTAGGATGCTTCAGAAACTTCCCTCCAGATCAAACAGCAACCGCCTAAACCCAAATATGTACTCTTGTTTCTAAAAAACATAAGAAATCTGTTCACTGAAATCCAGATTTCTCTTCTGATAAGACCCTGCTGAGTGTCCAGCACTGACCCAGGACATGGGTTCAAATGGAGAGCATATTTCATCTTCCCAGCTGATATGGCCCGAGGACCTCGTTCACTTACTGACGTGTTCCTCTGACATGCACAGGGACATCCACGAGCCACCTGTGAAATACCCAAGGATGCTGTTCGTTACCATCACCTCCCTCTCCTCTTGGCTTCCGATACCAGTGGCAGTGCATCAACTTCTATGCACCTGGCTATAAACCACAACACGCTGTATCCTCGGGAGGAGAAACAGAGGTGGTTGCGACAGTCTTGGCTCCATTTACAAATCCCCTGTAGCTCTTAACTCATATCCAAATCATTTCAACCCAAACACATCTGAAGGGGCTAAAGAGAGGAGCTGAAATGATTCCCCACTAGAGTTAACCTCAGATTGCAGCACAACTAGTGAACCCCTGGCTAGGTCTTAACGTGCGCTCTATTTGGGTCACCTCGGGAGGTGCGGAGAGCCCACTAGGGTGTGAGACACGTGGACACCCAGCTCCGCCCACGGGTACATCCAGGCTGGGTCTATCCCCTGGCCACTTGATTTTTTTTTTTAATATACTGCTGAAAAAAAAAATTGAAAATACGAGCGCAGCCGTTTGCTCTCTGGAGCGCATTCAGGCGGAAGCACACATTCATAAGCGGATGCTTTACGCTTCAGGAGACCTTACCTGTCAGATCTCTAATTATAAACATTGCTACAAACCTGAGTTTTATATCTAGTTTCCCTGATCCTTTTCCCCGGGGGGTGGGGAACAGTGACGATCTCCCTTAGTGAATCCTTTCTGGTTTTTGACTGATTAGGTCCAAACCACAGAAGCAGTAACCAGAGTAATTTCCTCGAAGGGGCTTGGTAGGAAGACAAAATTAACTCCTAGGTCTAGACATTTCCTACAGTCTTCTCAATCTCTGTTTACAAATTTGTAAGTTCGAAGGAATCAATACAAGGGCCTGGGTATAAGTAGCGGAGGAGGGGTGAGCAAGAAAATTCATGAATCATGGAGTCCAACAGACAGTGACACTGGATAAATAGCTAAACAAACAAGCAGAAAAAATGCCAGCACCCTGCTACCTTCCTTTTTTCCCTTCTCTCCCTAAAACCGGTTTAAATGATGCAGCAAACTTGAGTGGTTTGCTCAGAGGTTGGGGTGGGAAAACCTCACATACACTAGCCGGTGTGACTTGGGGCTGGAATGAGAGGCCGGGGCAGGAAGCACCATGTTAGCAATTGCCTAATGATCAGATGAGTCGCGGCTCCATCTCCCCTACCTAGTGACTACCATGCTGACTCAATGGATGGAAAATGGAAAAAGTTCATAGGAAAAAATGAATTTCATCGGGTTGCCTCCTCTTGCATGTTGGCTCCAGGACTAACTGGATCACAGGCTTCCAATAAATACGCACTAATAATCAAGCTGAAAAGCGAGGAAATCATTGTTCTCCCAGCCTGGCTGCCTGCCCAGCTGCTGCTCAGAGGGTGATGAGCCGCCCCTTATCTGGGCCTGGATCTCCCCTCTGCCCAGAGAAACTGCGAGGAGCACAATCCAGCTGGAAGCCTTTCCGCAGCAGTGTTTGCTTGGCCCGTGTCCCTCCTTTGCCAGCACAGTCCTCACACCACACCCCAGGGAACCTCACCCTTGGCTTTTTTTTTTAATAAGCAATTTGATTTACTCCGGTTTCCCTAAGGAATCCAAGCCAAGAGTAGAGCTGTATTTAAATCAACTAGAGCCCAGGAAAGAGCAGGGGAGAGAAGACACTGGTTTTCCAACTCAGACAGTCGTAGCTTCCATAATGAGCCTATTTCAGGGCTAAAATGAGCTTGTGCCTGCTCTGTCCTCTTTCTTTGAGTCATCTTCCTGTTCTTTCTTCTTCTTCTCGAGGTTATTGGCCTCAAGCTCTGCATATCAAATCGGGGTCTAACTTCAAGCTGAGTGTGGTGGCATAAGCTATGATCTCAGCACTCTGCAAAGCTGAGGCCGAAGGATCACAAAAAATTGAACCCAGCTTGGATAATTTCATGACTTACCTGAGAACCTGTCTAAAACAGAAATTTAAAAGGCTGGGGATGAAGCTCAGTAAAAGGAGTCTGGATTCTACCCAAGAGTGAGAAGGATGGAGGAAGGGGGAGGAAATAATGGAGGAAGCAATTGACAGAAAAGTTGAGCTTTTCAAAGGAGTCAGAGTCAAAATGTTTTAAAGGTAAACATAGAAGATCTTGGTTTCTTAGGAGTTTATACCATAGGAGCTTGTAAAACATGAAAAACAGAAAAATTTCTCATAAGGATATTTTATTTCTAAAGAAGAAATATGGCCCAAACAATTGAAGGAGACCAAGAAAAAGGGTCCTGCACTCTGAAAACTCTGAGCAATCTCTAGAAGAGAAAGGGAAGGTGCCAAAGACCTTTTATTTCACTCTGATTTTTCCAAGGACCAGCCCATTATTTGTTCTCTCATCCTGTGGGGACACTCTTTTGCAAGAAGGCAGAAAATCTGGGCAGCAGGACCATTTGAAGAAATAACCACTTCACAGAGGACTTACAAAAGATTTGCTGTGAGAATTTACTTTGACATTTAAAGTTCATCACCTTCCATTTTTCCATAGACACATGGATTTTTAGGCCCTTCTCTAGTACAGATGTCAGATGCATACCAGTAGAAGCTATAACTTTTTAGATGTCTTATCTTTGGGAAGAACAGCCTGTCTTGATTCTGTTCCACAAGAGGACTACATTTCTATTTGCAAAGTGAGAATTATTATGGAGGGAGGGGGCTGAGAGAAAACACTGATGAGGAATGGACTCAATCAAATTGTGGGTCTTGTCCCCAGTGACTACCTTTGCACAGCTCACTGAACTCTGATAATGGGATTTCTGATCTTGTTTACAGGGTACCCACCCTTTTGTAAACAAACAAGTGTCAGAACTACCCCAACCTGCCATCCATGTTCCATGAGCCAATCTTCCTGCAAGTGGGTCCACTTGATGCTTTGAGCACATATTCTAAAAGTCCAAGTCAGAAAAGCAATAAAATGAAGGAGCCTTGGGAATCCAGTAGACTCCTTGTTGCAGACATAGGCTTTTGATTATTTTGTCGCACCAAGATTGAACCAAGGGCCTCATGCATGCTAAGCAAGTGCTTTTCCACAAAGCTATATCCTCAGCCTTTATATATAGGCACTTATTTGTTTGCCTGTTTATTTATTTAGCAATACTAGGGACTGAACCCATGCCTTGGTACTGAGCTATATCTCCAACCCTATCTCTGTTTCTGTGTTTGTCTGTTTGAGATAGAATCTTGCTGAACTGAGTTGCCCAGGCTGGTCTCAAACTTGAAATTATTCTATCTGAGCCTCCCAGAGGGCTCTAGTGCAAGGAGCGCACCCCCATATAGGCTTCTGAAGGTCTTTGGCATCAGTGCCCAACAGGGATAAGAAGTGGGGATGTGTCTCTGCTTCTGCTCTGGGCCCCTGTGCCAGAAGTTCATTTTGTTTTTACAGGATGTACTGGTGTTTTATTATGGGGCACTAGGAAGATAGGGAGCACACAGTCAGCCTCAGCCAATGTGATTTACACACACACACACATACACACACGCACTCACACACATATACACATGCACACACATGTCCTTTCCTTCCACTAGCAATATCACTGATTAGTCATCAATCACACTATCTGGTTTTCTGTAAAACTTGAGGACCCCAGATCTGACATCTTTGCTGGACATCTTTTTCCACTATCTCAGGGCCAAATATATCCAAAATGGAAGAAATCTTTGAAAAAAACAAAAAGAGCTTTCATTATTAATCCAGGTCCATTGTTCTTTATCTTAGGCTACTGAAAAAAAGGAAAGGAAGATGGAAAAGAAGAAAGGAAGCTAACCCATAATATCCCATCCAGGGCCTCTGAGCCAGTTTGCCTAAACATTTCAATGATGATGTGTATGCAAGTCAGTCTTCACCCTGAACCACAGCCTGACAGAGAACACCCATCTGGGCTCAGCCATCAGTTCATGGGCAAAGAGAATCGCGCATGCTCTGGTCAAGGTGGAACCAGATGTCTCTTCCTCGCTACAGGAAATCTCTAGACTTCTTTGTTCTGTTTGTTTTTCTGTGTCTTCCTCCATTCATCTGTTCCTAGGCTGTGGGGGGCAGGGAAGAACACAATGTAGAAGGAGCAACCTGGAGACACACACAGCGCTCTCTCTATTTGCTGTGGCCCTCAGACCTGGGGGGAGGTGAGGGGAAGGGAGGCTTGTCCTGGCACAGATTCCGGATCCTCCCTGCCCCAAGGAGCAGATACATGTAGCAAGTGTCAGAATTGCAGGGAAGCTGGGGAGGAACTGGAACCCTCAGGAAGGAGGTACAAATTCATCCCAAGTGAGTAAGTGCTCACTTGGATTTACTCTCCTGATGCACAGACCAGGGCTGTTCTGTGGAAAACAGCAGGAATTCTCCTAGGACTGCCTACGAAACCCACATGCCTCACACAAGAGACACTTTACCTTCCCCAGGGTAGAAGAGCAATGGATGTTAAATGAATGAGAATTGGCAACTCTTTCTTTACAGGTTTCTGGGTTTCTGAAATGTACCTCGACAAAATATGGAAGGCTTGACACCTCCAAGTGTCCAGTTCATATCCCAAAGTCAGTCTTCTTACTGGTCATAAGAAACGTCCACTTCTGCGGGCAACAATCTACCTCCAAACCCACATTCCTCCCCACTACAGGAATATCAGTAACTGACCAACCTCGATGTGGGCCATGGGTGTGGGGTGCAAATGAAACCTCACATATCCTTCCTCCAGGTACCATTTTGGACCAAGAGCACTCATTTCTAACAATACTATCTTGGATCTGCAGCATGTTCTGTGGCTACAGAAGAGAGCCAGGCCAATGAAAACTGAAGGGGACTGAATACACTGGCAATGTCTTCTTCAACAGAGCCAACACAGTTAGCCAGCCATATCTCATATTACAGTTACAAAGTCCAGTGGATCCCCCAAAAGACTGCTCATCTCTCAGTAGAAAAGCAGTTGGAAGAAATGTCTAGTTTCTGGAGAGAAAAAGAAAGAGCAAGAGAGAATGAGAGAGATTGAGAATGTAGAAACAAACAGACAGAGTCATATTCTCGAGCTAAGCTTGTTGCTTTGGGGTCTGTCATGGCCAATCTCTACTGGCTGGCAGCTCAGTCTGTTCCGTAGTGAGAACCATGATGTGTCGGCTGACTGCTGGCTTCCAGTTCTGTTTGTAGTACGAAGCCAGGGTAGATGGCTGGGGTCAGACAGCATGGAGCCATTAGGCTTACCAGGGAGTCTTCGTAGCTTGACTAGACACCACAGGACATCAAGGTGGAAGACCTGACACTCTGCAATGCTCTGCCTTTTATTTCAATCCTACAATGTAAAGGAGAAGGCAGAAAGCAGGTCCAGCTTTAGGAATTCCCAGGACAATATACAAAGCACGCCTAAATGGCCTGTGGCTACATACTCCCAGAACAAGATGAGATTTCTCATTCAAGGGCCATGAAAAGGACAAATCCTTACTACTGCTTTTTGAGATAATTGCAGTAAAGCAAGTATATCTCCTGGGACACAGTAGAAGCTTGGTAACTTAAATCTTTTCTCTGTTTTATGCTGTCATTACACTAAAAAGGAAATAGGAACTGGTAATGGGTGAGTTTAAAACTAACTTTGAGAAAAAGAGATAATGGAGCAGAGGGTCTCAAGTTCATTACTATTGGAAATGAAGGGGAGTAGAAAGGGCTCTAATGCAGTTTTCATGTCTTGTGGACTACTTCCATGTGACAGAGGTCAGAGAAGACACATGTGCAGGGAAGACCACTGGTACCCCATCGCAGGGCAGTGCCCAGAAAAGATGGCCCTGAGAGAGGAAAGTGATCTCCACTAGAAATTTTTGGGAAGGCAGTAGTAACAGGTTCTGATCCAATTACATTGGCTAGGTTGAAGTGGTGAACAATACCTTTCAAAAAAACAAAAACAAAGGCAGAAGTTGTACTTGAGATCCTGGCTCTCCTTCCCACAATCTCTCATATTCTTTCTTTACATTTTGGGCTCAACAGTATACCTCAAAGAAGAAAGGCTGTTCCGCCATCAACCAGGTAGTGACCCAAGAATACACCATTATCATTCACAACTGCATCCATGGAATGGATGTCAAGAAGCATGCCCCTCACATACATCAGGAGATCCAGAAATTTACCATGAAAGAGACAGGGACTCCAGATGTGCACATTGATATCAGTCTCAACAAAGCTATCTAGGCCAAAGGAATAAGGAATGTCCCATCTCATGTCCATGCACAGTTGTCCAGAAAACATAATAAGGATGAAGATTCACCAAAAAAGCTCTATACTTTGGTGACCTATGTCTCTGTTATCACATTCAAAAATCTCGAGAGAGTGAATGTGGATGAGAACTAACTTTCAAATGAAGTTACAAAACTGAAAACAAAAGCAAAAACAAAACACCACCAACTGCAAAGCTAAGCACACAGCACTAGAACAAAGCCAAAACACAGCACTAGAAAATAGAACCTAACTAAAGAGACTCTTATACCAACAACAAACTATTTCTACTCTGATCTCAACCCTCAGCACACACACACAGAAAGGTAGGAACATGATAATACAAGAAAACAAAATGCCTCCAAAGACTCCCAACTCTTCCCGAAGCAGATCTCAAGGCACCAATGGAGATTCCTCATATAAACTAGCCAAATCCAGCAGAGGAGTTTCACTTCAGGATCAAAGTCATATCTTACACAGAGACCAGGTAAGAGCTGTGGGAGACAGGCTTAGAGATGGTGAGAGCTAGCTAGGATCTCCTGGAATCCCTTGGGAGGCCTGGGCTCAGACCAGAAAGATCATACGTATGACCTGTGTGCTGTTGGGGGAGGCCAGGTTCAGGGAGAGTGATAACCAGCAGTTGTGTCCTGAAGAAGGTATATGGTCCAAGGATACATTTGAGCTGTGGCATGGCTGCCAACCTCCAGCACAAATTGGTGCTTTGAGTTACTCTAAATCAATGCAGGGGAGCCTAATTGTCATTACTAAAATACAAATTTCTTTGGTTTGGTAAAGAGCCACTTATGGTTTGTGAACTTCCAGTTGACATTAGATGTCATCGCCATTCTTGAATTTACTACCATAGACAAAGTGACACAGTAGAGTCGGGAAGTTGGTTTTCTCTCTGTGCCAACACCCGGGGCTGCTGGGTTGTCATAAAAAATAATGTGGCTCACTCTTGAAGAATGAATTTGCAAATCACACCACACACACACACACACACACACACACACACACACACACACAGAAACATGAAAAGACAAGGCAACAAAATGCCTCTAAAACTCCCGACTTTCCCCAGGTCAGTACTGGGGTGTGGAGGAGGAGGAAATCACAAGCAACACTGTATACAGGTCTGAAAGAGTGAAGATACAACAGTTCTATAAGGTGCCTGGCAAATTTAAAGAAAATATAATTAATCACAAAATGAAGACCATAATGAAACAAATGATCAACAAGTCTAGAGAAGACACTAATTAACACCAAATGGAGCTAAAAGGAAAATGTTTTAAAACTCAAATTCCCAAAATAGAAAAGAACTGGGTTTTTATTAAAAAATGCCAAGCGGCAATGCAGGAGGTTAAAAGCAGGATTGAAAGCATAGGCAGCAGAAGTAACCAACGTGAAGGGCAAGTGTCAGATCTAGAGGACAGGGCTGTGGTTAATGATCACTTAATGAAAAAGACCTTTAAAACAACAAGGGAGCATGAAAAATATATCCAATGCCTCCTAGATGAATTTTAGAGGGCCTATATAAGAGTGATTGGAATTAGCAAAAAATCAGGAGACAATGCAAAGGGTATTAAAAAAAAAAAAAACCTGTTCGTGCAAGTAACAGCAGAAAACTTTCAGGTGAAAAAGAATGTAACATACAGATGTGTGATGCATATAGAACCCAAATAGTCATGATCAGAAGAAAACACTACACACCATGTAATAATTAAAGTACCAGAAAGACAACAGAAGAATAGAATCTTAACAGCTTCTAGAGAGAAGCAATGAACCACCTACAAAGAAAAGCCTATTAGAATTACAATGGATTTTTCAACATACAGTACAGCATACAGTACAGTACAGTGTGTGTGCTGAGGGTTGCAATCAGTACCACATACAGAACTTATAGATCACAACGAAACCTGTCCTATGAGGGAAGTTTATAATAGTTAATGCCCACAACATAAAAACAGAATAAGCCCAAGTAAATAAACTAATGTTGCATCTCAAATTCTCAGAAAGTGGGAACCAGCCAAACCTAGAGCTTGTGCAAGGAGGGAAATGATAAAGATCAGAGCAGAAATTAATGAAATGGAGACTACAAAAAAAAAACACCACAGTACAAAGAATCAGTGGGTTGAAGAGTTGGTTCTTTGAAAGAATATATAAAATAGACAAACCTTGAGTCAATCTTACCAAAAAGAAAGAAAAGACACAAATTAAATCAATTAGAAATGGAAAAAAGTAAAATCACAGTGAACACTGGCAGAATCCAGGAAATTACTAGCAATTACTTTACAAGCATATGTGCTAAACAATTAGGGAATTCAGAAGAAATGGAGAGATTCCTAGATACATAAGAACTGCCAAAACTGAACCAAGAAGGCTTAAAAATCTTGCATAATACAATAACAGGCAATAAAACTGAAGCAGTGATAATAATAATAATAATAATAAAATTGTAAACTATGAAAGGCCCAGGAATTCTCAGCTGAATTCTACAGAAACTTCAGGAAAGATCTAATACCAGTATTCCTCAAACTTTTTAATGAAATTGAGAGAAAAGTACTTCCAAAATCATTCTCAGAAACTAACATTATCTTGATCCCAAGACCAGGAAAGAATCTAACCAAAAAAGAGAACTATATGTCAATTCTTATTGAATATAGAGGCAAAAAACCCTTAACAAGATGCTGGCTAACAAAATGTGACAAAGAATTAAAAAAAGAATTCATACATCACAATCAAGTAGGCTTAACCTCAAGGATATAAAGATGCTTCAATACACACACTAATTAAACATAATTCATCACATAAAAAAGATAAAAATCACATGCAGAAAAAGCCTTTGACAAAATCCAACAATCATTCATAATTTTTTAAAAAGTCCTAAAGAAAATAGGTATAGAAATAGGTATAGGTATAGATCCTTACCACAAAACAATAAAAACCATTTATGACCAACCTACTGCCAACATCATATGAAATCTGAAAAGCTGAAAACTTTTCCTTTAAAATCAGAAGCAACTAAGTGAAATAAATAGGTCACAGATATGTAAATACCATATCTTTTCTCTGCTATGAGAAACTGAAAATGTAAATGAGCTCTAAAATGTATATTATATGTTGTACAATATAAACTATTCAAAAGGAAATGGGGTAAGGGTAAGTAATGAAGGGAAAAAAGAAATCGTGATGGTAATAAAAAAAATGGAAGCAAAGCTTATATATATAGGGGGTGAGGATTGTAGGGTGGGTAGGAGAATGGGAAAAAATGAGAATCAACTCATGTCATATGCTGGTACAAATTGTCAATGTTGAGTGTGATCATGATATGTACAAAATATGTACCTATTTCACATTTTAAAAAAATCAGAAACAATGTAAGAGTACCCACTATCATCAATGCCAATCGACATGGTCCTCAAAACATGAGCCCGAGAAATCAGGCAAGAGAAAGAAAAAAGAAAGAAAAAAAAAAGGAATACATATGGCAAGGGAAAAGTCAAAATATTGTTATTTGCAGATGATCTTTTACTTTCAAGATCCTCAAAATACAAAAAAAACTCCTGGAACTGATCATCAAATTCAGCAGTGTAACAGGACACAAAATAAATACACAAAAATCAAAAGCATTCCTATATGGTAATAATGAACTCATTGAAAAAGAAATTAGGAAAATACTACCACTCACAATAGCATCAAAAAATTATATATTTAGATATTACAAAAGCAGAGAAAGACTAAACCAAAAAAGAGAACTATAGGCCAATCTCTTTAATGAACATTGATGCAAAAATCCTCAATAAGATACTGGCAAACAGAATACAGAGAATCATCAAGAAGATCATATACCCTGACCAACTTGGATTCATCCCAGGGATGCAAGGATGGTTCAACATACATATTTCAATAAATATAATATGCTATATTAACAGACTCAAGGACAAAAACCATACATCATCTCAATTGATGCAGAAAAAGCATTTGGCAAAATACAACATGCATTCATGATCAAGACTCTACAGAAAATCAGAATAGATGGACTCTATCTCAAACTAATAAAAGCTATTTATGAGAAACCAACATCCAGCATCATACTCAATGGTCAAAAATTGAAACCTTTCACACTAAGATCAGGAACAAGACAAGGATGTCTACTCTCGCCTCTCCTATTCAGTATAGTGTTGGCAACATTAGCCATAGCAATTAGGCAAGAGAAAGAAATAAAAGGAATAAAGATAGGAAAGGAAGAAGTTAAACTGTCATTATTTGCTGATGACATGATACACTATGTATCCTAAACACTCAATATAGGATCCTAAAAACTCAACCAAGGATCATAAAAACTCAACCATGTATCCTAAAAACTCAACCTAGGATCCTAAAAACTCAGCCAAAAAGTTGCTAGACTTAATTGCCAAATTTAGTAGCATAACAGGATACAAGGTCAATGCTCAAAAATCAATAGCCTTTGTATACACAAACAACAGACCCACTAAGAAAGAAATTAGGGAGTCAATCCCTTTCACAATACCACTCAAAAAAAAATGAAATTTCTAAGAATCAATCTAACAAAGGAGGTGAAAGACCTCTACTCTGTAAACTACAGCACTCTGAAAAAGAAGACAGAAGAAGATATCAGAAAATGGAAAACATAGTTTGTTCCTAGGTAGAAACAACCAATATCGTCCAAATGGCTATACTCCCACAACTCCTATGTAGATTTAATGCAATCTCGATTGAAATCTGAACAGCATATCTCACAGATCTACAGAAAATAATCCAAAAATTCATCTGGAATCACAAAAAACCTAGAATAGTGAAAGCAATTCTAGGCAACAAGGACATGGTGGGGAGTATTACAGTCCCCAACTTGAAACTATACTACAAAACCACTGTGATAAAAACTGTATGGTACTGGCATAGTAACAGACCTGAAGATCAGTGGAGTAGATTAGAAGATCCAGAAACAACTCCAGATACACTGAGTTATCTCATCTTTGAGAAAGGAGCCAAAAACCCTCAACAGAGGGAAGATAGTCTCTTTAACAAAGGGTGCTGGAAAAACTGGGGTTTAACTTACCAAAGACTAAAGCTAGACATATCTCTTTTACCATGTACCAAGCTAAAATCAAAGTGGATTAAAGTCCTAAATATTAAAACAGAAACATTAAACCCACTGCAAAACAAGTTAGGTAAAACTCTTGAAGACATTGGCGTAGGGAAAGACTTAATGAATAAAACCCCTATAGCATGAGAATTGGCAGAAGAAATAAACAAATGGGATCTCATTCTATTAAAAACCTTCTGCACAGCAAAGGAAGCCACTAGCAGAGCGAAAAGGCAACCAACAATATGGGAAAGAATCTTTATCAGCTGTTTCTTGGACAAAGGCCTACTATCTAGAATATATAAAGACCTTAAAAAAATCAGCCCACCCAAATTTAAAGACTTAATTAAAAAATGGGCACCTGAAATGAACAGACACTATTCAGAGGAAGAAGTAAAAGTGGCTAAGAAGCATATGAAGAAATGCTCATCATCACTGGTCTTTTGAGAGATGCAGATGAAAACAACACTGAGATTTCATCTCACTCCACACAGAATGGCTGCTACCTCAGAATTAGCCAGGAACAAATGTTGGTAAGACTGCAGAGAAAAAGGAACCCTTCTCCATTGTTGGGAGTGTAGAATTGTACAACCACTGTGGAGATTAGTGTGCAGATTCCTCAAAAAACTAGGATTAGAGGTCCCATTTGACCCTGCTGTTCCTCTGCTACATATATACACAAAAGAATTGTAAGATTCACATCAGAGTGATATATGTGCACCCATGTTTATAGCAGCTCAGTTTGTGAGGTGAACATGATAACCACTACACTACAGAAACCCATAGCAGCTCAGTTTGTGATAGTTAAATCTTGGAAACAACCAAAATGTCCATCAGCTGGAGACTGGATAAAGAAGATGTGGTTCTTTTATAGAATGGAGTATTACTCTGCCATAAAAATGGTAAGACTGAGTCATTCATACTCAAATGGATGTATCTTCAGGACATCCTCATAAGTGAAATAAATAGGTCACAGATGTGTAAATATCATATCTTTTCTCTGGTATGAGAAAATGAAGATGTAAATGAGTTCTAGAATATAAAATAAATATTGTGAAATAGAAAATATTTAGAAGGAAATGGGGTGTAGGGGTAAGTAGAGAGGGGAAAATTTAAAAAGTTAATTAAAAAAAGGAAAAGCCTATGTATATAAGGAGTAGGAGTTATAGGGTGGGTAGGGGAATGGGAAAAATGAGAATTAAGTCATGTCCTATCATATACTTGTCAAATTCTCCATGCTGAAAGTGACTATAATGTATATATATAAAATGTATCAATAAAGATTTGAATTTTTAAAAAATAAAAAATTTAAAATTTAAAAAATTTTTTAAATATTTAAAGTGTGATGAGCATTTTAATGAGTTTTTCTGAAGACAGCATCAAGTTTTTTAAAACTATATTAGTGTGTGTGAAAATAAAATATTGAAAGAGATAAACTACACCTCTACTGAATGCAATCCACAGGCTTCATCTCTAATCACCACACCAGCCCTTAAGGTATAGAGTATTCTTCCCAGGTTACAGAAGAGGAAATGTTAGAGCCCAACAAAGTAAAATGACATCCTAATATGATACAGAGAGGACACATAATGCCAAAATTCAGACCTATCTAGCTGGGCTGATGAGCTCTCTACCATTGCATGCCTTGGCAATTTAATTGGGGAAGGAGAACAGATAAGACCATACAAGGAAGAAAGAGTACTGATCAGGGGAATACACAAGAGTGAATCAACCTTTTCACTCCAGCCCTTGTTTTCCAGGTTCTAGGATTAATTTTCCAGTGGCTTGCTAAAAATCGCTCCATGGGAACAGAGAATCAATCCCACAGCCACCTCCTCCAAATTAGCAAATCCAACATCATCATCCCTCCACCTCCTCCTCCACCTATGCACACACCTGGTCTGCTCTCCTGTATTCCTTACCTCAGCCAACGTTGTAATTGTTCAAACAAGTATCTTCATGACCCTCTCTCTCACCTCACACACCCAAATCTGGCTCGGTCCACCTTCTAACCTCTGGCAATATTACCTCTGCTTCTCTCCTGTATTGTCAGAGTCGAACGGAGGCCACCTGATAGCTTTCCCACCCGCATCCCTTCTTATGCCATCCGGAGAACCCACCAGTAAACACACCCACTCAGATTACCCTCCTACACTGAAATGCCTCTTGATATTCCTGAGGCCTCTGAAATCAATGAAACCACCCGCAAGCATGCAATCCAGTTCTTATTTATGTTCTAGCACCATCTTCCACCATGACTCCCTGCTCATTAGGAAATCTAAACTTCTCCCTATTCTCTAAACACACCAACTAGAAAAACAGTTCAACAACTATTTGATAAGTACTCCCCTTTATTTGTTTGTACTGGGCATGGGCATTTCTCCATCCAGGGACTACTCATATTCGGGGCACACCATTCTCGGTCAGGGAGCCATCCCGTGCATCTGAGGATGTTGGTCAGCATCTATGACCTCTACCCATTGGGCACCAGGGGTGCCTCTTCTCAAGACAGCCAAGACAGCCCAAATGTCCCCAGACACTGCTTCATGATGCTCCGAGGGCCACCAGCACACATCCAGTAATACCAAGTGTCTGTGCCCACTGCACAGAGCTCCTGTGAGGGTACTGGGGAGCAAGCAGCTATCCATGGTCCTCTGCATGGAAATTCTGACCCCTTCATGGTCTTCTTGTGGATTTTGAATGTTTAATTACTTGAGCCTTCAATAGCTCCTAAGTAATTTATGACTTCTAATTTCAACTCAGTTCTAATTTCAGACTCATTTTGTGCATGATACAAGTGTCTACATATAAATATTTGACTGATTCAGAGAGATCCTCATGATGTCCTTGGGGTCCCACATGACCAAGATGGGTCTTCTGTGCTTCGCAAGTGCCACTGACTGTGTTGGGGACCTGAATTGTCTAGACTCACCTTGTGACGAAGCCCGTGCAACTCAGCTCCAGCAGGGGGTCCGTTCCTCCAATATCACAGGAATAAAACGCAGAACCACCTTGAGTGCACACCTCGCACACTGCTTACATTGCTCTTAGCACCTCTGTGCACTTCATGGGTCAGCTAACTTTGGCATCCTGAGCCAGAAAGTAAGTAGTATAGGTTCTCAGGCCACACACTGTCTCTATCATAGCCGACTGAGTGAAAGCAGCTATGATCAATAGTCACCACAGGGTGTGGCTGCGGCCCAATAAAGTTTTATTTATAAAACCAGCTGGTGAGCCAGCTCCAAGTTACTGCAGGTCTTGTCCTAACTTCTGCATCTCCAGCCTCGTTCACAGCACCTGGTACCTAGTAAATATCATTTAAACAATTAAGAGTGCAATGGATCCCATTAGTCACCACACCTCTATTAACAAAACACATCACTGTAAAATTCTTTGAGGTTGTGGAAATAAAACGCTGACCCCAACAATAAAAACAACCCACAATACTAAGTCAATAATTAAAGAATCACTGTACATTGGAAGAGGAATAGAAGGAAGACCTCTCTTTCCTGGAGCTGGAAGTCACAACTTAGATGTAGGTGTGGAGTTGCAGAGAATACACAGAGTGTCTTGCTAAATTGGAATCTCAGAGAGATAACTGATAAATGTTTGGGATAAGTATGTTCCAGGCAATCTTTGGGATATATTTATGCTTAAAAAATCTTATCAGTGCTTCTTCTGAAATCTAAACATCTTTTGTATTTATGTTTATCTGCTGCATCTGGCTACCTTGCAGACTGTTACCTAGCGCTTCTGTTTTCTTGTCTAAACCCAGCAGAAGATGTGTCTCGTCCGAGAAAAGATGAGAACCTGTCTGACCTGCCGAGCAGCCTTCCCACCCACCCCAGGAAGAAGAGCCCCGGTAAACTCCATGGCGGTTCTGTTGGAACTAGAAATTTAATTAACAAAATGCTAACATGCAATTTCAGAGGAGAAAAAAAAAAAGAAGAGTTATCATGAAGTTAATAAGAGAAGTATTTTAATTACAGTATTTAACAAGTTATGACCATGCCACAGGGTTCTGAGGGGAAAGATCTGGATTCCTGTATTATCTTGGACCGAGAGGGGATGTGATAGAGTAGAAGCTGGAACCCTCTACACCACACTTCCTGGCACATCCTGGAGTCCTCCAGCTCTGTTCGTTAGAGGCACCTAAGGAACCATGTTCTTTCTGTCTGTCCTATGACTCAGAGAAGGAGTTAGCTATACCCACCTTCCCATGTCAAGTTCAAGTCGAACAGTCGAAGATCATAAAACCCAAGTGTGATGTGAAAAGGTGCCATTTGTCACATGAAGTGGGGCATCAAGGGATTTCTCTTGGCATTCATTTCTCTCCTGATGGTCCTGCCACCTACTCAGGACCATGTGGTGGCACCGACTCTGTCTCTTTCTCTAAGTATCTGTACAGCAGCATAGGCAGTGGACACTGGTTTGACGTAGACCAGAAGAAAGAGCTGGACCTAATGCCCAAGAATGATGCAGAGACCAAACACATGGGTCATGAAACAGAACTACCTCTGGTGCAGAATCAGGCTGTCCTTTGGTCTTGGTGGCTAAACGCAAATCCTCCCATGGTGGCAGCAGATGTGCCTTCAGCACAGACAGCTATGGGTGGTATTCTTTCCCCAAACCTCAACAAAGTGTGGTTAGACTGTAACATTCTTTGAGATTGTGGAAATAAAACTGACCCAAACAATAATAATAGCACTTAACACTAATTCAATAATTAATAAACCACTGTACATTGATGAGGAATAGAAGACCTCTGTGACCCTATGGCATTAGATGAGCCAGCCTAGGGCCATGGCTGGCCTTGGCTTCCTGTCACACTCCCTACCCCTCACAATTCCCAGGCATTTGTCATAATTCCATGGTTTTGTGTATCATTTAAGAAGATTTTTTAAAAAAATAGATTCAGTGGACCAAACTGCTCCCATGATTTCAAACACTCTAGGCAACGAATTATTACTGAAAAAACTATGAGCAGTTTCCCCTACCCCTTCCTTTCCTTCCTTCCTCTTCATCCAGAACACATCAGGGCCAAAACCACTAGTGAAGCTGTCCACCTATGAGGACCCAAGATTGAGGTCAGGCCCAAAGGGGAAAGAATGTGTCCATACCTAGGGAGAGGCCCTACGTGGGGTGAGGGACCCCTCAACCTGGAAGAAAAGGCATTGAGATGGAAGATAAGAGGAGGGCCTGTTCCAGGGGATTTGTCAAAGATGTAAATGGACTGAAGAAAACAAAAGCCAAATTCCTCATGGAGTGGGAAAGTAGAGAATTCCAACTGTAGAGAGAGAAAATAGAATGAAATCTGAGTATTGGCCTGAAAATGGGAATGATAACATAAACTTGAAGTTTTTAGTATTTATAGACACAGGACCAAATATACATGGAAATATGAGTGTGTATGTATGTGGTGTATGTTTGTCCACATACTAGTGTGTCTATACACTCAGTTCTACTAGGAGAGCCTAGAAGTAACAACACCACACAGGAATGAGCACGCTTAGTTCCCAAATCTCTCTTCATAATATTCTGCTTTGAAAGGAACCATAGCTCCCAAAGGATTGGCAGATCTCAGGGCTGGGACAGGGCAAGGTCAAGATGAACCTGGACCATTGAACTGTTCCATAAATTAAAGAGGTACTCTGAGAAATGATAATGGCATGTCAGAGAGCTACACCATTAGCCCAAAGGAGCGGCCTCTGCCAAATCTAGGGGAATCTGAGCAACAGGACAAATGACACAATAATGGCTATGCCTGACAGTACAGTCAAAGCCCTTGCATCCACATACTGACATAAAGGGGGAAAATGAAAGCTGGGCATACAGTGTGAACCTATAATGTCAATGTTCCAGGGCCTAAGGTGGGACAATCACAGGTTTGAGCCCTGTGTGGACAGTTTAATGACTTAGAAAGACTTTGTTTCGAATTTTAAAAGACTGACATGAGGTGAATTGGCACTAAGGATTAAGCGGCAGAAAGAGGTCAAGGTTAAGGTTCAGTGGTAGCAGCCAGGCTGTAGGCGGTAGCTATGTACCTATATTATTTTGGGAACTGTCTAGTGCATAGGAACTACAGCTAAGGGTTTCTCAGCATTAGGCTATTTTGCTGGCTACACATTCCCGTATATCTCTTAGGAAAAAGCCTTTGTGCTCTATTTGCAATTTTCCCAGATGTTTGATGTAGTTTCAAAATAATAACCAAGAAATAAAAAAGGGGTGGTAAGTAAATGTGATAGAGATAGGAAAAATCCCACCGCAGCTGAAGAGAATTGGATTGTTGGGTTTTATTCAGGTAGAAGTTTGATAGATTACAATCCACTGGCCCTGAACTTAAATGAGCCACTTCAGACTCAGCTGTATAACTTTGGATCAGTGTGGCCTAGGGGAACAACAAAGTCCCAGAGAGATGTCCTCCTCCTCTTGCTCAAGAGCTTGTGATGATTGATAACCATGAAGCCAATGGACTTGGCATGGCTGGGTGATGTGCTTTTCCTTCCTGCCTGTGCTACCTTCCATCTGACTCCTGAGAAGTCTTTCCCTTTTTCCTTCTCCTAGGCTCACTTGCCCAAGCCAGGATGCACATGTGGGTGCTACAGCGCTCTGTCCCCCTATCTGCATCTCCCATTCCCTCCTCCCTGTACACCGTCAACCTTCAGCCATTGGGCAGAGACAGTGACTTAGCAAGAAGAGTTTCCTTCTGCCGAGGGACAGGCTGAACACTCAGTCTCCTTTGCCCCATATGAACAACAGTTAGAAGCAGTTGCTCAACCACCCCTCAGGACTTGTCATCTGATCCTTTATGACTCTTTGGGGTCAGCATAGAGTGAATAAGGGGATCCAGGAATTACCAGGATGGAGTGACTCTTCCCTGGGCCCAGGTTATATGTAAGGGACAAGCAACGGATTGCTGCATGTCCCTGAAATACAGATGTGCACACACCCAAGTCCCAGATGTTTCTGAGTATCCCAACTAAACCTGGGCTCACAGGAATCCCTCTTCTCACATGGATGATTCACAAAATCCTGCAAAAGAACAATATCCCCTCATTCCCAACAGAAAGCCAGTCGATCCAACAGAAAGAAAAAGGAAAAAAGACATGCCTGGAGGACCAGTTCAAGTTATTTCCTTCATAAAATCCCCCCGAGATGGAAGAATGCTGACTATGCTTCTCAAATACCAGCTTGCCATGCGCCATGGCAACAGGCAGGTCGACGAGATGGTCTGGATCATGTGACGTGGCCTTGGCACCCAATACCACATGGCACCTTGACAAATCAAACACAAGACTGCTGGGATCATTCTCCACCACCCACACTGCCGGGAATCCAGCTCCCATGGGGAACGCTGGAGTTTGTTTAAAAGCAGGAAGGATCAGCCCATGATCCTGGCAAATGGTGTATTTTAGGCCTCAGAAATAGGTGCCTGTCACTAGTCCCCCGCTGGTGCTCTGTTAAAAAACCTGACTGTGAAGGTACAAGGACAACAGGAACTTGAAGCTTACATTTAGCTACTGGACATAAATTCAAAAAGAAAGAAAGAAAGAAAGAAAGAAAGAAAGAGAAAGAAAGAAAGAAGGAAGGAAGGAAGAAAAAAAAAACAGGCAAAACAACTTCACAATAAGAACATTTAATTATGCTGTAGACTGAGAAGTCTGAAGATAAGTGGGCCCAAGGGAGCTTAATTTAGCAGCAAGGCTATACTTTCAGGGATCATTTCTATAGTTGGTTAATTTAGTGGCTCACAAGTTATCAGTGCTGTGGGGTCATCCTCCCTGAAAATTTACCACAAAATGGCCACCATGGCTCCAAATATCAAATCCTATATTCAGCACCTACCATCTCTCCATGAAGTGCCAAAGAAGGAAAGAGCCAGATAAATGGGGACCCTGCCTTCCTACAGCTTAGACTCTGCCAACACACTCGCCATGTGCCAAGAGTTTAGAGGTTTCTAGCCATCAGGAAGACAGTAGCATCCCAGTCCTCAGGGCTCTCAGACCTAGGCAGAGTTCAGGTGAGGAGGGGGAAAGAGACCCACGTATGTCCACCTCTGAAGTGAAAAACAGAGGGATTCTTCAGAAGGCCTTTCCAAGCACAAGGTATCATTATGGAACAGTTAAATCTGCATAAATAGCAACAGCGCTGGACGGGAGAGAGAAGGAGGAATGATTTGATACCTCTTGTTGCTGTGCAAGAAAAACATTCCCTCCTGATTTTCACACCATTCTGCCAAGTAGGAAAATTCCCCTCTGCATCCCTGTATTGCATCTAAATGACAAATGTCCAGAGGGCACAGCAAGGGGCCCTGGGTGACCTGGCTGTGCCACAAGTGATTAAACTGGACAGCAGCAGCCGAGGGGAGGAAGAGGGAGGTGAGGTGACAAATGAGGGTCAGCACTTCCGGGGTGACGTTCTGGGCAAGTCCTCGATGCTCTTCTTGTCGAAGTTTCCATTCCCCTGTACAATGGAAATAGCTCACTTGGCCCCTGTTAAAATGAGTTGGGTTTCTCAGGGTCCAGCCTGCAGAACTGGGCAGGAAAGAGGAAGGGACCATGCCTAGTCCCGCCCGTTGAGAACGGTCAGTGAGAATTCTAGTTTTCGAGCTCGGTGAGTGTCCATCCCGACATAAGCACTTCCTTCTTTGACCTCTTGGGCTCCACAGCCTCACACATGCTGCCCCGTGGCCTCTCTCCATGGCAACACTGCAGCACGCCAGAACTGTTCCATTCCAGGGTCACTAAAGCCACTGCACTCGAAACCTTTCTCACTACCTACTCATTCTCCTGGCCACTCTGCCATTATCCAAAATGTCAGTCCCTCCTCTGACATTTTAAAACTCCAAGGTCTCTGGCACATTGTCCTATCTTTCCAGCTCTTTCTCTTTGCCTAGTCTGTCACCTCATCATGCTCTCCAGACTGAGGGCCCCTGCATCTCCTTGCAGTGTGTCACCTCTCTGCCAGTGCCACTTTCTCCCCACCCGAGCCCCTCTGTGCCAGTGACACCAATGTACTGTCTCCCTACTTTCAACCCCGTGCAGGAATCAGGCCAACCAAGGTTTCTCTTCATTCCACATCCACAGGGCTTTGACCACCTGGGACCCTACGCATGGCGGGCTCTGGGGAACCACTCTTGATGAATCTCTTATGGTTCTCAACGCTCCTCCCACAGTATTCTGGCCAGTGCCACCCCCTGTTCTCAGCTGCAGTGACAGACTTTACGGCCCTCCTGCAATCAGTTCTGAAGAACACCTTGTTTCTTATTTCCTTGAAGAAAAATACATAGCCAGTCCGAAGACAATCCTCACTCAACACACAGCCCCGCCTTTGCCATCCCTGCTCACCAGATCCTTAGTACAGATTTCACCTCCTCTGCACCCAGGACCAACCCACACACTCTTGCCCATTGCTTCTATCACTTCCTGCAAACAACTAATATTTCCCACATATTTCTCTCTCTCTCTCTCTCTCTCTCTCTCTCTCTCTGTTGGCTTCTGCCTTTCATTAACACTCAACTGTTTTCTACTTTATGTATCTGGTACATTTTCACTGATTCTAAGAATCCTCTCTCTCTTTTTCTCTCTAATGATTCTACACATCCCCTTTCTTAGCTTTCAGCGATGCTCTCAGCTCTTTCAAATCACTCGGCCTCTTACAAAACACTCTCCAAGGTCACTGGTGACCTCCTAGTTCCCAAACACAGGCCTGCTTTCCAATAGTCTCACCTGCCCTTTGGCTCTGTTTGCCATAATGCCAAAATCTCTACCTTTGTGTCCTTCCACTCCCACTTCGATGCTCTCTGGTCCCCTTTCATCCTCTCCTTTTTCTGGCCTCTCCTCCTCAGCTTGAACACGAATTTCTCTTTCTCTATCCATCTCTCCAAACTTGGTGCTTCTCAGCACTCCATTCTCTCCCATCACTTCCCATGGGAACTCAGCCATGCACAGCTCCATATTCTAATGATTCCTCAGGGACCATCCCAGTCAGGCTCCTGTCCTAGGTTACATGCTCAGAGGCCCCACGCCTACTGGGCACTGACCACACGTCAAATGCTCCCGCGGCAATCTTACTCTTCCCAACTGCCCACTTTTTTCACTTTTGTAACTCTGAGAAGAGGACTTCCAACCACCCTTGTGGATCTAAGACACAAAACCACCTTGAACCTTCTCTTCCTCTTGCACTAACACAGTTGATCTCATCTCCTGCATATCTCACAAGTCAATGGCTCCCTTTCCATCACCATTATATTCCATCACCTCCCACGGAGCCTCACATGACATAGAGAAGGATACCAGGGCATCTCTCCATCACTTCTTCATCTACTCCTAGCCACTGAACACTCCACCAACATGGTGTGGGTCACACTGTGCTGGAGCTGCTCCTCTGTCCCTCTCTTTTCTCCAAGAGTGGAATCACACTCTTTCACTCAGTTCTGGAGGCCTCTACTCAGGTGTAGTGCATGCTTATAAATTTGCGTTGAGTGTGTGAAGAAATCAAAGAACCAGTCTCCTGGTCTTTCATTGTAAATAGGCTCACTCGAGAACAACCATGCCACTGAGAAGAAGAACAAAGAGTGAAGTCAACAAAGGCAGCCACGTCCAAATGGAAAGAAAGGGTTTTAGCTGGGAACAGGCTTCGCAGATTCGATTCTGTAACAAAATGGCTATCTGTAAGTAGCAGAATTTGAAAAATCCTGAAACCCACAAAGGGCTTCCTGGGTGCTAAACCCCCTTCACCTCTCACCTTCATAGGAATGGAGGCCTCACAGTGAGAAGCTGACCCCTGATCCCTGGCTCACGGAGCAGCTGAGCCTGTACCCCAGAGGGCCAGCAGGTCACTGGGCCGTAGAGAACCACTGCTGCACCCCAGTCCCCATGGCTTCCAGTTTCCCATCGCCGGAGTCCCTTGTTGGTCTTGGCAGGAGTCAGCCAGCACCTCTAACCAGAGGCAATGGGGAAGGGACTGGATGGCCACTGCAGCCCCTCCTGCCACAGCTTCTTGGGATGTGGCTGAGCACTGAGCACAGCCTGCCACTGCCCAGTTGTCCAGCTTCTTTCTTGGCTTTCTCTAGGTCTCTAGACCAGAAAGGTATAATGCAAGACCAGGTTGAGAGAATGACAGAGAGAGAGAGAGAGAGACTTTATAGAGACAACCTTCCTCCTTTGTCCCTCCGAACCCCTCAAGCCCCTCCTGCCATCTCTCCCCATTCCCACACCCCCCGAGTCACCTCAGAATTTAAAAAAATATATAACCAGGCTTCTTCCATTCCCTTCCCAGGACAGGCATCAAGCCACACTGAGCATAGCCAGACATGAGGGTCTCCTGCTTGGAAAATGCTCTTTCAGACCTGAAGCTACACTCTCCCTCATTGTGTGTGTTTATGAGCTATGATAACTAGCACCGACCTCTTGACCAAGGACCTAAAACAGATTAGATGAGAGTGAAAAAAGTGCATCCTGATTTTTCCTGCTTCTTCGAGCAAATAGCACCACGTGTGTTTGGTAAGTGGTCCCAACACTAGTGAATGTCACCAGGGTACTTGAAGACCTAGTTTAGCAGAATACAATAGTAAAAGCTAATGTGGTGAATACTTCAATATACCAGGCCTGTCAGGTGTTAAATACGTGACTTAATGGGCTTGTGGCCCCCTTTTATAAATTTGAGTCATTTTTAATCAAATGGACGCACCTCGAGGACATACTCATAAGTGAAATAAATAAGTCACAGATGTGTAAATACCATATCTTTTATCTGATATGAGAAACTGAAGATGTGAATGGCTTATTGAATGTATGATAGATATTGTGAAATAGAAAACATTAAAAGGGAAAAGGAGGTAGGGGTAAGCAATGAGAGGAAAGAAAAAAATGTGATGATAAAAAAAATGAAATAAAACCTATGTAGGGAGCAAGGGGATTGTAGGATGGGCGGGGGAATGGGAAAAAATGAGAATTAACTCATGTCATATACTGGTTCAAATTCTGAATGTTGAGTGTGATCATGATGTGTATATAAAATGGACCAATAAAATCAATTTTAAAAAGAATGCTGTAGTAGAAGTAGAGCCTTCCCTGCCCTTCAACCATCCTCTAAGAGGGAGCAAGAGAGGGTCATGCGCCTCCTACGACTTTCCCAGAAGCTGCCCGGGCTCCTCCTCCTTCCCAAACCAGGCTCCTGTCCATCATTACTTGGCTCTGAACCTGTCTGAAGCATCTCCCAGTTCACATCCCCCCATGGCTCCCTGAACACAACCTCAAGATCTTGACCTGCCTCCTGCTCCAAGCTCCTCACTGCAAACCCTCCCCCAGCAGAGGGCTTGGTTCGGCCACTGCAGCAGCAGACAGCTCTTGGGAAACGTCAATACATGAGAAACACGACTGTCACCTCTCAACAGTCACACCACAGATGCCTGATGAGTGCCAAGAGGAACACGAAATGAAAAGAAACTTCTTAGAGATGGACAGAGCCAGGGCACTGTGTGAAAGTGAAGCCACCAGGCGGCCTCTTTCTATTGCACCACTCCTGACTTGCCTCCTTCTTCCAAGCCAACCCTCGAGGAGTCGGGTAATACCCTGGCAAGGGAAATGACCCCCTCCTATCCAGAGTTCCTGGGAGCATGAGCTCATCCCAGCCTCTTTGCTCCTGCCCTGAGCCAGGCTGCCACAAAATGAGCTCAGAGGAAGGCGTGGCCTCCTCAGCAATGCCCGGGCCAGACCCTCTCACCGGTTTGGACAGATCCACTCCTTTGGTTTAAGTGGTAGATCTTAGGAAACAGCCTCTGTTGACTTGGCATCAGCTTGTCTCTGAGCTTGCCTCCTAATCCCCCACCCACCCTACTCTATCTGCTGCCTGTACGTGCTCCAGGCTGCCTCCTTCTCCCATTCCTTCTCACTGGTCCTTGTTCCATGGTGCAGATAAGGGGTTAAATGCTTCCAGGATGGGAGAGGGCAGGCCACAGGGATGCAGGTGCTAACAGGGGAAGTGTGGGCTGGAATCTAGAAGTTTCTATCACTGTTCCAAGAGCTTCTTTGGGTGAGGAGTGATTACAGATTTTTACCAAAAGTCTCCAGGTGAGAATTGCATAAATTTAGAAGCTGTGAAGCTCAATGGAAACTTAATTAAATGAGTTACTATATGTGGAGTGCTTGGGGACAATGCCTGGAACACAAAGAGCTATATAAACACTTGGAAATGAGTAAGAGTTTGGGGAAGTCTACATTTCAACATCCTAGCAGTCTGTATCTCCTAGAATCCTTGCAAATGGTTGACCTTGGCTGTTTGCATTGGAAGCCAGTCAGTACCACAGAGTCTTGAGACTCCTCTTCCCAATCTCATCTCCAGCCTCTCCTCCACCCTCTCAATCAGGAACTTTTCTGCATTCATGGTGAAAAACTTCTATCTTTTGTTCTCATCACCATCCTTACTCTAAGGTCCAGTGAAAGCTCGGGGTTTTGCTAAGCCTTGGGTTGGTGTGGCTTATGTGGAGCCTTCCCTATCTCCTTGGCAGTGATTACATTGGCTTCATAATAATCACCATGTAGAATCAAGCTGTAATTATAGGAATGTACTGGAAAGCTCATGTGAATATAAGCTTTGCTCTCCAATCACACTGGCAAGGGCTCCGGTTGGATTTCCAGGGACCATCCTCTCTAGAAATCTCATTGAAAGCAGAGCAGAGTGGCAGAAGAGGGAAGACCCTGATGCCCATAGCTTCAGTTCTACCCACATTAATCCTTTGCTGCTTCATGCAAAAAATACAAAGCTCTTCGTTCTTGCCAGAGCTCACCCCATTCGGCATCCATGGTCACTCAAAACTACAAGTCAACCAGGACAGAGTGGGAAAAAAGCAAGAATGCTTTTGTCTTTTTTAAAGTTTTGAGGGCGAGTGAGGCACATGGCTGAGAAAGGAGGCAAGTGTCCTCACCCCCCTGTGTGTGGGGGGCAGAGACAGGCAGGAGCAGCCGACCTCCCAGCCAGGCAGATGGCACAGGGCTTTTGCCTGGTCCTGACTGCCACAGTGAGCTATGGCAGAGATTCTGCCCAAGGCCTCCTGCTTGCCAGGAGAAGGGAGTGACAGATGCCGCTCTCCTGAGATATGATGAAAGATGTGAGTCAGAAGAAGTAGGAGGGAAGTTGGCTCCAGGACCCGGGCCCTGCACGCCAGCAGCTGGATGGGGCTGAAGGAGGAGGAGGATCCTGAGGGGAAAGTATCGCTGTCTCCAGCTGCCTTCTTTCTAATCCACTTGGAGATTTCAGAAATATGCCATTCACTGAGTGGTCAAGTTGCGGGCCACTGAGAACCAGCAGCCATCTGCAGATCTGTTTTGAGCACTTCTTCAGCCTGGATGCTGTTCTGAATGCTCACCTGACAAGTGGGCTCAGGTGGTTTGCACAGGGTTGCTGAAGCACAGAGACTAACTCTAGTTGGACGTGACCATACTCTTCAATGCCAAAGACACTGAAAGTGTCAAAGGTGTGTCAAAGACCCACAGCTCCCTGGCCAGCTAGCCAGACCTTGCTTTGTTTATCCCCCCAAGACAATGGACATGGACAGCACAGGAGAACTGGTGAGTGAATGCACCACAATCCACTCCCACATGGGGCCACTGACTGACAGCAGGGCACTTACCCTTTTGTCACCAGTGGGTCACATGATTGTGATTACCATGACAACTATGTCATAACTACCTCACCATCTTGTTCCAGGGCAGGGTGCAGGATACATGATTCATAGGTCTTATTTGAATTTTTTTTTTAATCCAAGTATTTTTTAAATATGTGAAGACTATTCAATTGATGTACCACAAGACTTGAGAATCTTTCACCTACTTTTTAGTGAAAAGGAAAGGGATCTGCTGCTGATTTCAAGACTATACAGTCTATCTAAGTACCTTCGAAAACAGCCATCCCTATTGTAATAGAAATCCAGTTCAACTCAAACTCAGTCAGCGTTTCATTGACTTGTTAATCTTACCAAGAGAAGAGTTATTTCCTGACATGTTTTATTTTGTGAGAATGTAGTGAAAAATAGCAAAAGGCCCCAGATCCTAGCAAAGCATTCCCAAAGCGAGGGGCACAGAGTCCCAGAATTACAATCATATCAAGAGGTTGCTGGTTGACAGAGCCCACATTTTGGCTTATGAATTCAGAACTTCTACAGGTGGGGCCAGAGAATTGTTTTTAGTACATTCCCCCCCACACACTCTGATTATTCATGCTTATGTTTCATTAAAATTTCTTCCTTGGTCCCTGTAGCTGGAAAAACATTCGAGGGGAATTGTATCCAGAAGGCTACAGCAGAGTTTAGGTGGGCTTTGTACCCCAAGCTGAAAATCTGGAATCCGAAATGGTCCACAAGCTAAGATTTCTGGGGCACCAACATGACAAATGAGTGGAAAGTTCCACTTCATGAAACTATGTTTTACACACAAAATTACTTTAAACATTGTACAAAATCACCTTCAGGTTATATGTCTAATGTGTCCGCGAAACAAATGAATTTTGCGTTTAGACTTATTCCCATACTCTAGATATCTCTCTGTGTATATGAAAATATTTCAAAATCTGAAAGAAATTGAAATGCCCCAAGCATTTTGGATGAGAGAGACTGGTCCTGTACTCTAAGATGGATAGGAACAGACATGAAAAGTTCAACAGGGAAAGAGCACAGGGCCCACGTTCAATCTTTTAGAGGATCCGTGGGTCTAGCAACACAGGTCTGTTGTCACCTCTCACTCTGGCTCCTTTGCCCTGTGAGCTCCCTGATGGCCAGTGTGTCTGCTGGTTCAGAACCGTCTCCCCAGTGCCTAGACACACAGTGCGTTAGGGCTGAGCAGATGAACTGGACTCATCCCAGTGAAGACTCATGCTTAGACACAAGCAAATTGTGCCTGGTGTGGACTCTGGGCCTGGAGATCCTTTACTTGTCTGCTGGCTCTCCACACTCACAGGGGGCAATTTTGCAGACCTGGGAAGTTGTTCACAAACTTCGTTCCCAAAGTCTTCATTCCTTCAAAATTGCTGCTGGATTTTGCTCCCTCCAAAGCCCACTACACAGCACCATACTTGCCCTTTAGGTTGCTTCTAAAATGTTTTCTAGTAGCAGCGAAATGTAAGCCATCACCTTGTGGTAGGAGGTATTAAACCCAAGGCCTTCACCCTGAGCTACATGCCCAGCTCATTTTTATTCTTTTATTTTGAGATAGTGTCTCACTAAGCCACTAAGTTACCAAGGATGGGCTCAGACCTTTGCTCCTTCTGCCTCAATCTCCCAGAGTGCTGGCATTATAGGCGTGTGCCACCACGCCCAGGTCCTGTCACCTTTAATACATTTTCAATTTACTCGGCATCTGGCTGACTCTGGATCTCATACTTGTTCTGTCATTTGCCACCTGTACGGCCTGGAGCAAATTACTTAACCTTTCTATGCCTCAGTCTCCTCTTCACTCAGTGGAGATAATGGTGATATTATTGTAATGATAAAGTAAAAAAGCATATGTAAAACGTGTGCCCATGTAATAAGCGGTGGCCCTTATCTACTGCGCCACAATGCACAACTCCTACCATTTTTTATGTGTATGTTAGATAACACTGCTCCTGAACACCTATTGTTACCCTCTGAAGACGTACATGCTCAGAAATGCTCATCAGGTGAGTTGTCTCCTGGCAGGCCTCGACCCAAGTTCAGCTCTGTACTGCCTGGTCCCGCCCTAGAAGCCAGGCCTTCTCCTGGTTCTGCATTCCACAGCCCTCCTCTAAATCAGTAACATTCTGTCCCAGATACAGCAGTTCCTTGGGTAGTTTTAAGGAGAAACCATCTAGTAAAGTTAGGAGGCACCACTGGGGGAAACAAGGATGATGCCTTAGAATTTAGGGACCCCTGACATTACCCAGGTTGCCCTGGGAAAACCTGCTTCCCACCATCCCAGGCAATTCTTAGCTCCATGTATTTAGCTTGAGAAGCTGGGTCCTCAGCTCTAACTCCATGGTTGTACTCCAGTGAAAGAGTTAACTTAACCTCATTTGGAGAGGAATTTCTCTATAATCTGTCCACATGTCCCAGGGATCAGGACTGTGGGAGGTGGTGCTAGTCTGTGGCAGTTGCTCAGGCCTTTGGCCCACAGCCCGTGAAGCTCCCAAAGCCCTCTGGTTCAAGTTGATTTCAGATTTAATTAAGAACAACCCAGGAAAAGCTGAGGTCTCTGTAAGGCCATCACGCAGAGCTTGGAGATGGCCAGTGAGATAAGCATCGCATCATGAGACAGAAGGTTGGAAGAGTCATCCACCATCTACTTCACCTGTGTGAACAAGCCAGCTATAAATCCTGGAGCAAAGAACTGGGGCTCCATGGAAGACAGAGCTGAGCCTGAAGAGGATGGTAGCAGGGAGTTGGGGAGGAGAGAATCTCACGAAAAATATCTTCCAAGTTGTAGAACAGTCTCAACACAGCCACAGTTTTGCTGTCCTCATAGACAAACAGAAGAAGCCTGTCTGCCTCTTTATTTTACCCCTCTCCTCCTAAGCAAAATGCCGGATACCAATCACCCCTTAAACTAGTGTGATTAAAAAAAAAAAACATATCTAAAAAACAAAGGGAAGATTGGCCTAAGATCTGTAGATTTGGAGTCCCTGGTAAGGTAGAAGTTTGGAGAACCTTTACGGTCTTCATTGACTAGCCAAAGTAGTCTATATTTCTAAGAGTATGGATAGCCTTTGGCCCCCAAATCAGAAGCATGCTGTCGTCTGGAAAGCTTTACCATAATACTGATTTCTGAGTCTTTACCTAGATTTAAGAATAGACTAATGGGCCAGGAATATTAGCATTATAAGCTATAATTCAGATTATTTTGAGGATACATCTTAAAGACTGTAATCATTTAGAGCAGGAATTGGCAGACTACTGCCCATGAGCCAAATGTGGCCCACCATCACATTTTGTAAATAAAGTTTTGTTGGAACACAGTCACATCCATTTGTTTATAGACTATCTCTGGTGGTTTCTGTCACAAGAAAGCTGAGCTAAGATAGACAAGAACCTCAGAAACATTTGCCAATCCCTAGTCTAGAACAGTGATCCTCATCTTCAGTGGTATATTAGAACCACATGGGAAAAAGTAAAATTTGCTGTTATGGACCCACCCAAAATCTACTGAGCCGGACTGGCATAAACAGTTTTGGATGCCACTGAGGTCCAATCTCTGGCAATCTCCATGAATTGCAGTTGCAATCCTGGCAACTGTTTAGACTTGCCTGATGTTCTTTCCCCTAATGACCTCAACGAATCTCTTTGTAGGACCTTCGAGGATGGCCACAACTTGCTGCCAAAGGTGATTTAGCATGATCCATCTCCAGTGATGGTAAGCACAAATCTGGATGTTGTTCTCCGGGGATTCCGAAGTCCTGCGCTGTGTGAAGGGGGCTCCTGCGGCTTGCTTCAGTGGTTTCCTAGCACTGGCTGGCCACACATTGGGTGCATGGGAATCCCTGGAGGGATCTGAAACGCAGCCCCCAATCCCATCCCAGAACCAGGACCCAACTCTCCCTGGGAAGGGCCAGGAGTCATTTTCCAGTGAGCTTCCTGGTAGTCCCTAAGGCATTCAGACTTGGGAGCTCTGGTAGCCAACTCTCTAAGGCTTGGCTGGAGGAAGTCTCATTTCGGCCTGGTTGGAGGCTTCCTCTGAAAGCTGGCCACCCCTGGAAGTGTTATTTTTCCTGCTTTTAATATGAATTTGGAATGTGGCTGACCCTAGCACCATTTCCTGGTACCCAGTCTGAGGAAGTCACTGCCAGGTTCTGCAGAGGGTCAGCAGGTGGGGACACCGGGCCTAGTGAGGTGTCAGAGCCCCAGCATCAAGTTAGGAGAGGCTGTTCTAAGTCCCTCTGTTATATTCCTACTGTCACCTTTCTGAGTCATCCAGCTTGGGACGCTAACCCTGCAGACATGAGAGAATCTTGGCATTAGGAAGAGGAGACAAGGCTGTCACCTGTGCCACTGTCGTCCGAGTGCTTGTCTTTTCAGCGAATATTGATTATGGATCAGCTTTGTTGCAGATACCAGAAGTAAAGATCTGAACAGAAAGGAGATGTTAATGGGAGCAAGGAGGAGACAGAAACAAGCAACCAGTATGTGGAATAGGCAGACAACATCTTCAGATGGTGACAGAAGCTGTCTGGGAGAATTCGCAGGGCCCCAGACTTCCCACAATCACAGAAATCCATATCCGTCATCACTCAAAAAGGGGTGCAGTCCACGGTGCCTGTCCTATATGGATGCTTTGTCTCCTTCACCGCAGACCTGCTAACCTTCCGGGGCTCAAAGGCCCTTGTTGGTGATGACAGATCAAACTCTATCAAGACAACATGCAGCACCAAACAAAAATCACACGTACAGTAAAAACACAAAACGCAAATGCAAACAGACAAAAAGCCCTGCACTTTTGCTACATGGCTGCCTCTCCTGGCCTCTGTGGAGTATGAGTCTTTATTTACACGAACAAGAGGCTGATGCCCCAGAGCAGCAGCAGCGGGACCCCGATTCCAGAGGCAGCAGCTGCCACTCTGGGGACAGCTGAGACCCAGGGCCTGATGGAGGAACGCCCCTCCAAAACTCAAACTTCATATTTAGGCTGTAACTCTAGACTCATAAAAGACAGAGAAACCACGAGCACGGTGATTAGAGCCAACCCTTCTCCCGGGGGGAGTGTTGTAATGAAGGAAGAAGATTTTGAAATAACTCGCTGTTCCAACCAGTGAGGAATAAATCTCAGTTTCTGGTCAGAGCCTGAGACTCACTGGCTCTTGGATTCACTCAGGAGAGAAATCCACTATCGCTCCTCTGCCTTGACCCGACTCCACCCAGAGCTGCCAGGGAAATGACCATGTCCCAGCTCTGTCCCGCACCCCTCACCCAGCTGTCAAGGAGCCTTCCTTCCGGGACAAACATGCACAGCGCTTTCTGCTGACCGCACTTTCTCACTCTGCTTTGGCTCTTGTTTTGTGCAAACTCAGCCCTTATGCAAGATTTGCTCCTTTATTTCAATTACATACACTCCCTTACCAGCACATGCATGCATGCACGCACACATGCACATACATATGCATGCATGCATATATGCATGCACACAGCTGGGGTCAAATCAATGATACATAGCCTGTAGAACAGCCAAACAGGTATTAGATGTGTGTGTTGTTATTCTAACACAACACTTTTCCCCAAAGTCACAGACACATGCCCCAGAATGTGCACACGTGTGGACACACACACATGTACACACACATCTCAGCACTGCTCAGAGCTCTTAGTCAGGGTCCATGTGTATTGTCCGTGTGTGAGGAAGGACCATAGAACATGGGCAGGGGAGAGGCCAGGTTCTACTAGCCACACGGAAGTATCCAGAGAGCCGGCACCGTCTGATGATTATGAAGTATGAGACTCATGCCCCTTCAGGGTCCTCCAGGACCGAAGAAAAGCTGTTGCCACACAGGTCTTAACCTAGAACTAGAAAGGCATCCCGCCATGGATCGTCAAACACATGAGACACCAAAGGAACAGAGCAACCATGCTCCCTTTTTCTTTCTAAGAACATTATGCCATAAGGATTCTAGATAAACAGGCTCCTTGTAAATGAACAACAACATCTCCCCTCCCTGACAGTGAAGTCCCCATGTGAGCACCTTTCTACTTCTTTCCCACAACACGTCTGATGTTCCTGTGGACTCACTCCATTCTCACCACACTGGCTTTCTTGATGCTTCTTGAACATGACGAGAACTTTTCTATAGCAGGTGTGTGGCGTTTTCTGTCCCTTCTGTCAGGCATCCTCTTCCTGCAGACCTGCCCCTCCCTCCAAGTGGCTGTGTTCTTCTGGGAGGTTACAGGAGGCCTCTAGCCACATTCTCCTGGGTTTTTCTCTCTGTGGTCTCACTTTGCTTTTTTTTCTTCCTCCTTTGGACATATCACTGTCAGACCTGGTGCCACAGATGTATTTATTATCTGACTTTCTCCTTGGAATTTAATCTCACGAGACCCTCAACTGTGCTGCTTGATTCCCCTGCTATGTGCTTAAAGTTTGGCATATGACAGATAAACAAAAACTATTTGTTGGGCCAGGGATTTAGCTCAGTGGTTCCACCGCCTGTCTTGCAAGTGCAAGGACCCGGGTTCGATCCTCGGTAACCACATACAATACTGGGCGTGGAAACTCACGCCCAGCAGCAACCAGTACCACATACCACAGTGCCAGATGTGGTGGCTCACACCTGTAATCCCAGCACTCGGGAGGCAGAGTCAGGAGGATTGCTGTGAAGTGAGTTGGAGGCTGAGCTCAGGGCCAGCCTGAACTACAAAGCGAGACCCTGTCTCAAAAAACCAAAACCAAAACAAAAACTATTTGTTGGTGAGTGATTAAATAAATGCAGCAATAAAATCTGAATGCTACATCACGTGTCCAACCCACTCCCACTTCCCATGGTCGTCCCAACTAAAGAACCTCTTCCCTGGAATGTAACCCCAGAACACAGTTCTAGGACCAAATCTTAGTTCCCCAATGATATGTATGGTAAGACTTAGACACGTGTCTCTCCTGGCAAAAACGTGTCTCACTGTATAATGAAATCTCAGAAAACTGGCCCAAATTCCACAACAATATAATGTGGTGCTTTTTCTAAAAATAGTAATGGCAGAGTTTCAAAAACTTCCTATGTGAATGTCCTAGTAATAAGAAAAAATAAAGTCAAGCTAGTGTGGCAGAAGGAGGGCAGAAGCGTAGGCCTCAAAACAGACATTAAGGTAGGTTCTAGGTCTTCCAGCACCAAGAAGACAGTTTGAAAAGTGAACACTAAGGCTTCCCAAGAAAAGCCAGAAGTACAAATGGAAGTCAATGACAGAATGTCTGTGTTGACATCGAAGCTTCAAAGCTTGGAGGAAGTTTCAACATCAGCTTAGGGCGGACTGGTCAGAGCAAGGTTCAGGGCACTAGGATGCTCTTGTTAGCTTTAAAATATTTGTTATGGAAATGAATTGATAAGATCACTGTGACCAGAGGAGAGAAGGAAATATTCCAGATAGATGATTCAAAATGTAGCCAGAAATGAGAGGAGTCTATATCGTGCAAGTGTAAGGAAAGTGAAAAAGGACAGAAGTATAATTCTGGATCTGGTGAAACAAGGACATGAGCAATCTAGGACAGACAGGTCATGAGTCCTTGTGCATCCAGTCACCCAAGCTGCTCCCTGCTTAGTCTGAGGTCATTCTACTGTCTTCACTGCCATGAGAGCCCCTTGCAGCATGGTGGAACAAAGATGAGGAAACAAAGACATTCATAGATCGCCCCAACTCTGCATGGAAAACCACAAGACACAGGCTGGCAGAGTGCTCAGAACACTACCGGCAGTGGGAATATCACACTGGGAGACTTATACCTGGGGAGCAAAGTGTGAGCTCTTCAAGTGGAACATCTTCATTAATCTTCAATGTCCGAGGTATTCCACACTATTAGTATAATCCTGCCTTCTGGCTGTTAAATAACACCCCCCACAAAAGTTAATTTATCTAAAATAACACAGCCCCAAGACTGAACCCGGTTGATCTTCAAGACTCGCTCTACGCTGGCCTCTCACCTGCACCATGGTCTTTGCTTGTCCTGTGCACCACCCTCCCCAGGGCCACAGTGAGGACAAGGCATGGTCACACTCTATAGAAGCTTCCACAAGTGGTAGAGCAAATGGTAGTGGATGCTTGTCTCCAGCACACCTGGCCTCTCTGGCCCAGCCTGTGCCCTGTACTCTAAATGCCAGCAGGGACCAAGAGAAAGAGGCTGTGACCACCCAGGCAGATGCTCCTGGGAAAGGCAGACAGAGAGAAAAGTAAATGTATCAGTATGAAGAAATATGAGGAAAACCACAGCAAGAGTAGTGGGCCGTGAGATGCTGTCTTGGATGGATGGGCCAGGAAATCCTTCCCAGGAAGAAAACGCTCAAGTAGATCCCATGGTAAAGGACCCACAGGGGGTCTTCTGGGAAAGATCCTTCCAGAGGTGGAAACAGTAAACTGCAAAAGGTTAGGCAGATGCCCTGGCAGGGGACAGACAGCAGGCAGCTCCTGGCTCATGTGTGTCCAGCACAAACCACTCGCACAGACCACACAGGGGCTCCCCCCAGCTTTTCCTCTTCCACTTATTCATCTTGTTAAACCCACAGATCACCTGCTAAGCAAAGCGACCAGGGAAGAGGGAAGTTTGCAGAGGTGCCGCCCCCTCCCCACCCCCAGCTTATTTGCATGAGTGAGCCGCAGTAAACAGTCCATTGCCACAGAGCAGAAACCATACGTGTCATAGCAGGAGCATCCGAGGTGGGAAACAGCTGGGGTCAGAAGTCAGGTTCAGAAGCCAACAGGCAGCAGAGTGAATCGGGGTGCAGACACTACCTAAGCAAATGTGCTATCCACATTCCTGCGAAGGGATATTCGATGCAAAACTATTTGACTGCTGTGGCAACATTAGCCTCTGAGGCTATAAGCAGAATGCCCCCTTCCTTCACAGGTCAAAGTGCCCACAGGCTTCACCAGGGAGGAGCCAGGCTCTGTAGTGTCCATGTTACTGGGTTATGGATTGTGTCAGATGGTAGAAAGAGAAACCAAGGCAAAGGGTAGTGATTTCCCCCTTCTACCTTAGAAGAGGTTATTATTTTCTTTGAAAATATTTTCTCAAAATGATAATAATAGATTACAGAGGATCGTTAAGAGTTCTAAAGGGCTGGGAATTACCCATCACAGGGCCCAGAGGTCCTCTGCCAGCGAGCCAGGAGAGGAGATTCAGCTTGCTTTATCCTTTCTTTTCTCCTTGGATGAGCCACTCCCCTCAGATACAGCGAAGTCCCACCAACATGCAACACAGTTGCATTCGATAATGCAACTCTGGGGGACACACACTAAGAGAAGAAGGTGGACAGAGCTGGAGACAGATGGTGGAGAGTGGCCATTTGCAAGCCCAGGGACTCTCAGGTCTCTAGGAGACAGAAAGAGGTGCAGAACAGCTCAGCCCTCAGAAGGAACCAGCCCTGCTGGCACTGTGACTTCGGGCTGCAGGGCCTATTGAAGGGTGAGGCTATGCATTCCTGTTCTTTCAGCCCCCACCCATGAATTTAATAGATGATCCTAGAAGGTGAGGCCCTTTTCTGGCCCCTTCCTGATGCCCCACAGGGATGTTCATACTCTGGAACAACTTCCAGATGGCTTTCCTAGGGGCTGGACTCCGCAGAAAATCATTAGGTTTATTTGTTTATTGTGGGCCTGGGGGTTGAATGCAGGGCTTTTGCACCGAGCCGCATCTTCATTGTTGAGACAGGATCTCACTAAGTTGCTAAGCTGCCTGGAGTAGACTCAAACTTGCAATCCTCTTGCCTGCGTCTCCCAGAGTGCTGGCATTCCAGGTGTGTGTCACAGTGCCCCACTGTCAGCACGTGTTCCTCATGAGGGCTGTGACCATGCCTCCTCGGATTTCCAGTGTTTACTTTCAGTTAGGCAACAAACAGGGATTGTGCCTGGACTGTCCCCGCTTCCTGATTTTAACAAGTGCTGTCATTTTCCTACCTGATAGATGACAAACTAATGCTCTTTGTTATCACACAGTATTCACAGAGGATGGCTGGAAAATCTGGGGACTCTTGGCCAAAGAGGATATACAAGGCAGTGCCAGGAGAAGGGCTCTGGTATAGACAGGGGGAGGCCACAGAGATATGAGTTCTCCTCCCCTGAGCCCTCACATCTTGGAGGTGGGGAGGACAGGCAGGCTGGATTCCAAGCCTGGTTCTGCCCCCACAGCCATGTGGCCTTGAGCACCCCCACACCAGGGCTCTTTCTGATAGAGGAGATGAAGGCTGTCCGTCCACACACGGCAGGACTTTGTGCATCCCTGGCACCTACCTACACCTTGCGAGCGGTGCCCTCCCATTGGCCCCTAGGAACTGTGATCTCCCAAGTCACCCCACGCATTCCAAGTACCCCTTAGGGAGCAGTGTCCTTCTCAGCTGATAAGAACTGCGACTTATGAACTTCATCCCTTCAGGGAGAAAGGGACAACTCTACAGGACGAGGAAGAGACTCTGCATGCATACAGAACAGTTTGTTCACCTGGGTACCAGTGGCATTTGGAGTTGGATGCTTCTCCATCCTTTGAGGTGCCCTGTGCACCATCTGATGCCAAGCAGCGTCATACCTAGACCCACTAGGAGCCAGGAGCACCCTCTCCTAAACTGTGACAGCCAAAAACACCTCAGACAGTGCCAGCGACCCTCTTTGTGAGCAGCAAATGATAAAATGCTCACGATGGTGTGAGGCACCATGAAAGGGCTGAGAGGAGGACAATTCATATGACAAGCATGGTCTGATTTCTTTTTGTCCTTTCCAGTAAGGGCTCCTAGCGCAATTCAGTTGAACAACCATAAATGAATCGCTGATTGTCTGCATCAGGTGGGCAGCCTGCTGGCTCTCGAGGGGACCCTCAAGACAGCATTCTGGTGGCCATCATCCTGTTCTTGTCCTTTACAAAGGTCCTAGGCAGAAATCTCTGGGTTTACCATGTTTTATGTTATTCTATTTTCATTTTGAGGTATAGGTTATTGAACCCAAAGACTTTACATTGGGCTACGTCCCCAGCCTACTTTTCTTTTTTTTTCTTTAAAAAACTTGAGACAGGGTCTCACTAAGTCACTAAATTCACCCAGGCTAGACTTGAATTGACAATCCTCCAGCCACAGGAGCTCCCAGAGTCTGAGATTAGAGGTGTTCATCACCAAACTTGGCTTTGACCTTCCCTTTGATGGCCTCCTTGGCATCAGCGCTCTGGGATCTGCCTGCTGTGAGGCCAACAGAACATTCCACACAGGGACTCCAGCAACTGTAGCGAGTGCCTGGCCTCCTGTTTCCACATTTTCCTCTTTTAGTTCTTCTACTTCACCCTCCATGGTAGTAGTGTTCCAACATCACATCATTTTCACATCCCGTATGCCAAGGTCCTTTTACATCCCCTTATTACCTCTCTCTCTCTTTCCCACACAGCAGCCATGGTATCTGCTTCTCCCCAGCAGGTGCCTCCTTCCCCAGTTCATGTGTCCTGGAGCCATTCTCCATGAACCATTCTTCATTTTGGTTCAGGCTGTCTACAAAGCCTTGCTTCACCGGCACACTCTGGCTTTCCCTTTGCTAAATCCTACAACAGTCACAGAGGTGCACATGTGGAAACCCTGCACTCTGAGAGGCTAAGGAGAGAACAGAAGGTTGAGCCCAAGCTGGGCAACTTAGCAAGACTCTGTCTTAAAATATATAAAAAATAGAAAAGGCTGAGGATGCAGCTCAGGGCCAAGGTGCTGGGTTCACTATCCAGCCTCGAGACAAATAAATCTGGGGTGCCTACAGAACACTTATTGTTTAAAACCAAGATTGCCCTTTTCCACGACATCTTTATGAATGAAGTTATGTTTCCACAGTTCTCCACTTGCCATGGTCCCTTCCCTGTCGAATACTTGGCTTCCTCCTTTCTTCCATCAAGTTTTTTCTTAGCTATCACTTCCTTAGCACAGATGTCTGTGGAAACTCTAGTTAAACAGCATTGTCTTCATTCCTCTCAATTGCTAAGAGTTGGCCGCTCAACAGACAGGTCACTGCCGTCTGGGGTTTACAGGAGCCAAGATCCTTGCTCGCACATAAAATACACTATATGCACTTCACAAGGAGTGATCAAACTCCAAGGTTGATGCTTAACTTTAAAAAAATACACTAAAAGACACATCGCTCCCAATGACCCTCAAAACACCCCTCTCACTTCAAGTACACTCATCCCATCATTTTTGCCACTTTTTGAAGAGTTCAGAAATGTGATTGATGGTGAAAGCTGTTGCCCAGTGCCATCCGCAGGGAAGGCAGCCTCATGAAAACATTACAGTGTATCTTCATCTACCGTATTCACTAGATCTAGCACTGTGTGTGACGTCTGGCTCTTCCCCAAGGTCAAAATGACACTGGATGCCCATGAAGAGGACTTCCAGAACCACGTCTGAAAATGGTGAGAGTGATGGAATAAGTGAGTCTGGAGTGAGGAGGAGTATTTTGAGGGAAGATTAATGATAATATATCACTTGCTTGAATTTTTAAAAAAATATATAAATATTCACCGTGTTTTTCAATGATACTCCTTATTTTACTCACAGTTCAATATCAAAGCTCTTCTTGGTATTTTATTATGACCCTTTGGATCTTGCGTTTAATCTTTGAGGGCAAGAATACTCTCTGCTTTGTGTTTCCAACACAAAATTTTAATTTTAAAAAGGTTTTATGTTCACCAAAAGGATGTATGTATGTGTGCGTGTGTGTGTGTGTGTGTGTGTACATATACATATATACATTTTTTTTTTTTTTTTTAGGTTTTTTGAGACAGGGTCTTGCTTTGTGGTTCAGGCTGGCCCTGAGCTCAGCCTCCAACTCACATCACAGAAATCCTCCTGCCTCCGCCTCCCGAGTTCTGGGATTACAGGCGTGAGCCACCACACCTGGTACTGTGGTATGTGGTACTGGTTGCTGCTGGGGTGAGTCTCCATGCCCAGTATTGTATGTGGTTACCAGGAATCAAACCCAGGTCCTTGCACTTGCAAGATAGGCGCTGGAACCACTGAGCTAAATCCCCGGCCCCTAAAAGGATGTATATTTGATTAAGAATTTCTATATATTCTACCCCTAGTTTCTCTTATTTTTATTATTAAACAATAAAATGTGATACATTTGCCATAATTCATGAACTAATACAGATGCAGTACAGTACTGATGCTGGAAATTCATACAATATTTGGGGTCCCCTCCCTCAACATCTATTTTCTGTTCACATCCTGGATGCATATCATTTAGCTCTCATGTCTTTTTCTTTCTTCCTTTCCTTCCTTCTTTCTTTCATTCTTTCTTTTTTTTCTTCCTCTCTCTCTCTCTCTCTCTTTCATCAGTACTAATGATTTAAACTTGGGGTCTTTACTCTGAGACACATCCTGGTTTTTTTTTTTTTTTAATGTTTCATTTGAGACAGAATGTCACTAAGTCACTAAATTGCCCAAGCTGGCCTTGAATTTGTGACCCTCCAGCCTCAGCCTCCTGGGGTAAGGTTACAGGCGTGCAATGCCATGCCAGGCAATGGCTTCTTGAGCTCCTCTTGGCTATGACAGTTTTGAGACTTCCCTTGCCTTTCTATAACCTTGACAGGCCTGAGGAATTTAATTCAATGCTTTGTAGACTGTCCCCAAGTCTGGATTTGTCTGATGGTGGTCACTTTGGAGTGATGTGATGAGTTCTAGGAACAAAGAGAGGAAAATGCCTCTGAAACAAGGGTTTCTGCTCTCCCCAGGACACGGCTGTTAACTCTGACCTTGAACTCCCAGCTGGCTAGGATTTTTCCAAGTTTCTCCATTATAATCTTACTGGTTTCCCCCTTTTCATACTGAGGTTTCTGGAAAGAAGTCATTAGGGCCCACCTCAAGAGCAGAACAGATACACAAATAATTTGGCATCCTTCTACATGGGAGAATTTCTCGTATCTTTCATTCATATGTACTCAATCATTTATATCAGTGCAGACACATGTGTATTTATTTTATACTTTGGATTACAGTCCAGTACTACATGATTTTTTCATTCAAATTGTTTCGTCTTGGGCCATTGGAAGCCTTTCATTCCACATCTCCCTCATCACTCAGGTGGGAGGATGTTGTTTTTGTCATCGCTTGTTTGTATTCTGAGCAGGTTTTTTTGTTTTGTTTTGTTTTTTACTTTTAAAGTATACACTACTCTGGGCTCATGTGACCTGGATATTTCCTTCCCCATTTCTAGAATCCGCAATTCAGAAGGCCCTAGTTCTCCTGAATGGAGAGTGATACAGATATCATATATTGGAACTAAACACATTCATTGCTAGGGGGATATAGTTAATTCTAACCTTTCAGCTGACAAAGCCAGGAAATAGATGCCTGCCTTCTAATCATGGAAGATAGATAGATAGACAGACAGATAGATAGATAGATACATACATACATACATACATATAGTTAGATATTGATATGGATATTTATAGGTTAAATCTAGAATGTACCCCCAAATCCTCATGTGTTCAAAGGTATGGTTTGGGCGAGGTAACTGGATCATGAACTCATCTATTCATGAGTTCACAGCCAAAAGTGCTGTTGGGAGATGGAGCCTGGCTGGAAGAGGTGTGCCATGGGGTGTGATGTGGAAGGAGGGCTTATCTCGCTCCTGGATATTTCTGCTCTCTCTGCCTCCTGGCCATCATTGGAGAAGCACCTGTTCCTCCACCACGTCACTCTGCCATCCTATCTGCCTGGAGCCGGCCAACTACAGACTGAAGCTGGTAGCCAAACAATTCCTCTCCTGTAGAGTGTGAGTGTGGGATAGTGTGTCCCAATGATAAGGAAGTGATAAAAATACACACACACACACACACACACACACCTATTTGTATTTCTACTTAAGATCTTAAGATATAGATGCTATAAAGTTCTATGATTTCTGATAAATGCATAGTGTCCTCTAAATATCAGGGCAGAATCAAAAAAAATAGTTTTGTTGCCCTAAAAATATTCTCTTGTGTCTCATCTACTCAGCTCCTTCCTTGATGAGCCGCTGGAAATCGTTCATTTTTTCTGCCCTTGCCATTTTGTAAATGGTCTCGTACAATGTGTACTTCCTCAGATGAGCTCCTTTCACCTAGCAATATTGACTTAAGAGTCACTTGTGGTTTTGCATGGCTAGATGGCTCTTTTCTCTGTTCTCATTGCTGAACCATATTCTGTCGTAGGCATGTATCAGAGTTTCCCAGCCCTTCACCCATGGCAGGACTAGTTTTTGGTGATTATGAATAAAGCTCCAATAAACATTCAAATGCAGGATCTTCTATGGATATCAAGTTTGCAAATAAGTTAGATAACTACCCAGAAATATTGTCGCTGGCTGGTTCAGTAAGATTATGATTAACTTTCTAGGACTTTGTTTCTTTCTAGCAATACTCAGTTTTGAAACATACGTGGAAAACATTTTATAAATAAGGTTTTTATTTATGAAGAATCTAGTAGCCAACCGCCTGTAGGCTCAGTTCTGGGGAGAGCAGCTGGCAGCTACAGAGAAGGAAAGTCCCTGGCAGGTCTCTCTGCAGTGCCAAGAAATAGCAGTTGCAAAGCCTCGACATCAAAGCTGACCGTGGAGTCATAGGCTGTGCACCTTCTGCACCTAAATTCCCTTCAACTCAGCCTTGTCTTGTGAGTGCTGAGATAACATGTGCTAAAGAAAGGATAAATATTATTAATGTTTGAACAAAGGGTGAGTATAAACCACATTTTCTCTATTTGATCTATTTATTCGAATTCTCACCTTTAGACAGTCATTTTTTCACATCTTAATCTAACAGCCCATCCAAAGAAAGAAGACCCTGTTTTTCTGGTGGACGGGAATATTAACAAGTGTGAACTCTCTTAGGAGATATCAGACCTCAGGAAGGATCTGGCTTTCCTCTCATCTGTGGAGAACAGAAGAGTTGGTCCCTCATCTTTTCGTGGGTAGTGGACCAAGAGAGACTGAAGCTGAGTCTATATTCTCCTGGTGACCTCTGCCGAGTTAGCTCAGAGCAGGGGCTTGGGACTGAGGCTCTTTCACAAATACTTTGAGGGCCACTAAGGTCCAGACTCTTGGCATGTTGGCTAGAACATCCTGTTGAGTAACCTGGGCCGGACTTGAGGTTCATATTTCTAACAAATTACCCAGTTATGCAGACTCTGCTGAGCTGAACATTTTCTTGAACAGCCACCTACCTAGGGACTGTCTTTTGAGCATCTGGACCCTCTCAGCTTCCTTTGTGACTTGCTGTTACTGGCCAAAGGGAAGACAGAGCTGAATGGAGCAGCTTGGGAAGCTGAGCCTACAGTTAGAGAAGGAGTCTCAGGGAGTCTAAGGGAGACTCAGTGGACTTGTAAGAGCCCACTATCCTGGGAAGAGCCCACGGGGAAGCAAAGGCTTTCAGAGACAAAAGAGACCACATGGTCAATCTCCTTTCATGATAAAGGGGAAAAAAGTGCACCCAAGAGGTGGAAGCAACTCTCCCAAGCACCACAGAAAACCAGACAGAGCCACAGTGACTGAACTCCTCAGCTTTTCCCACAACAAGCTTCCTTTCTTGTCCTGGGAAGCACATATCTACCTTCTGGGCTCAGAAGTAGTTAGGTCACTATGAAGACCTTGAATGGAATGACAGTATTTGAATTGTCACCCCAAGTGGAAATAAAGAATAGCTAGTTACTCTGCCTAGAACCACACACACACACGCACGCACATGCACGCACGCACACACACACACACACGTGCACACGCACACGCACACACCTACAGGTTCACAAAGACCAGAACACCAGACAGAGGGAATAGGAAAATGGGCGAGTGGGAGGGATGAAAGCTCATTGTTTTTATAGCAACACTAGTTAAAGCAAAAATTCATTCTCAACCACCAAATAAAAACAACTTGGAACCTCTAAGAGACACGACTAGGGAAATTCTCAGCTGAAAATCCAAGGGGCAGGAGAACCAGAATTTATACTGTTAGTTCTCCACAAAATAAAAAGCACTCTCCCCAGCTCTGCTTGGACCCCACAATCCTAGAAACAGGTGAACAATCTCTTGAGCTTCTTCAGGACAAATAACCGCTGGACACCAAGTGTGGAACCCAGACTTCAAAGTGACTCAACAAGAGAGGGAGGAAACCAGCAGCAGAAGGGGGAGGGGAGAAAAGAGGGCTTTGTCTGCTTTTCCCAGATTTTAAATATTATTAGATGATTTTCTTGAATTTCTAATAAGCAGGTGGAAGTTTAAATTACAAGATTCCTAACAGAGTCACAATCCAAATGGCACAGGGACCGGCAGACAACAATGGCGGGCCCGGATGGGTTTCAGGTGTGTTCTTTAGGAAGACAAAGCTCCTATTGACAGATGGAGAGAAGATCTGGGGAGTGGAGAGAGAGTGGGCAGGGTTTTTGTTACCCGGATCATCGCTCCTGCAGCCAAGGGAGGACCAGAAAGAGGAGAACTGGCCAAACTCGGCCCTGGTGCTGCCAGGGAGGAGCCTTGCACAGCCACCGAGCAGGGTCTAAACGGGAGACACAGACAAGGCAGGAAGGGGCGAGGCTAAGGCCAGAGCACCGTGAGTTCATGCATTTAGCAGAAACAGAAAAGCAACATTCATCGGCAAAGAAGGGGCTCCTGGTAGGTGGTCCGCGGTCAGAAAGGTGATCGAATAGTTCTGTTTGTTGTTGAGATGCCTTCTAAGCAGTAGATTAGGTTCCTCTGCAGCCAAGAAAGTTTTAGAGAAGAAACCTATAGGCAGCTCCCTGTGGAAGGTGAAGCAGACTTGGGAGACAGTGAAGCTTCCTTCCTCTGAAGGCCACTGGCAGGAGAGCGCGGGACCTCGCTGCCAGCTCGACTTGGCCTCTCATTCTCCATCATTTCTCCCCTCTCTGTCGTTGCTGTCATCACAGTCAGGAGCCTCTGCAAAGTCTCCCCTGGTGGAGTGGGTCAGGGCTCCTTGTGGGGCCTCCTCCCTCCTGGTGCTCCCTGTCACCAGCCTTACCCTGCAGATCACTCTAGAATCTGGCAAACAGTGCCCATGGCCAAAGTGGGCTGCTCAGAGAATTGCCTGAAGAATGCAAAAAAAGACAGAAGTTGTCTTTTAAGTCTGAATGCCCAGGCCCCACACTCCACATTCTGGTATCCCTGGTCTGTATTTTTTTCTCAGTTTACTTTTTTATTAGTATTGATTCCTGATACATACTTGCATTCATCTGGGGGAAATGGTCTGAATCCACATCATACCCTATCTCTTTTTACTTCCCTTTCCTCTCCCTGCTTACCTGTCTCTGCCCATTCTTAGACCTTCCTCCCATTGCTATAGTCTATCTCCCTGTTACACAGCATCTATCTTTTGCTTTGCTCTTTATTCTTGTTTTGGGTTCCTCATAAAAGATAAACCATGCAATATTTAATTTTATGTGTCTTATTTATTTCATATATCTTCTGATCTCAAAGTACACTCCTCTTCATACAAAGGACTTGAATTTCTCTTTATTTATGGCAGCCTAATACTCCACTATCTATACCACGTTTTCTCTAATATATAATGCATTTTCTTTTGTTTGTTGGTTGGTTGTTGTTGCTTGTTTGTTTCTGAGACAGGGTCTCTTTTTTTTTTTTTTTTTTTTGTAGTTCAGGCTGGCCCTGAGCTCAGCCTTGAACTCACAGCAATCTTCCTGCCTCTGCCTCCCGAGTGCTGGTAGCCACCATGCCTGGTACTGTGGTATGTGGTACTGATTGCTATTGGGTGTGAGTCTTCACACCTAGCATTGTTTGTGGTTTCCAGGGAATGAACCTGCACTTGCAACGCAGGCACCAGAAACACTGGGCTAAATCCCCCCCCATCATTCATTTTTCTTCATCTGTTTATCTGTCAATGGACATACAGTCTGCTTGCAAAGTTGCTTCTCATGTGCCACCAGAATCAAGATCCCGATATGTGAAAGAATTGCTCAAACAGCACTTCTTAAACACCTGGCGGCTCTGTAAGCACAAACCACAGGGAGTATACGCAGAGTGTCTGACTCAGTGGGCCTGGGGTGGGTCAGAGAATTTTCACTTCTTTCACACTGGCATCGCTGGCCCAGGATCTCCATGGCAGACCACCAGACTCAAACACACATTATAACTGGCAAATAAGATAGTTCTAGATGTCCTGTCCTCTCAGTCTGTGGCCTGGCATGTGTGCCTGCAGACTGTCCCAGGCAATGCTGCTCTGCATGTGTGCTGGGAGCCACAGCATCTTTATCACCTGGGAAGTCACCAGAGATGGAGACAGGTGCTAAGCCTTCCTTGAGCCAGGACCAGAGGGTGCGTTTCTACAAAACTGCAGAGGAGTCAATAGAGGATGGAGATACAAAATGGGGCCTGCCAAGCAGGCCTACCAGGGCTATGGCTGAGCCAGCTCTTCCCACCTCACAAGAAAATACTTGCAGCATCCAGAAAGGTGCTCAGAGGAGGACACTTGACTGTGATGATAATGACAGGGACAGAACAAGGGAGGAAGAGGGGGGACAGGATCCAGGCGGCAGCAATCCCCAGAGAGTGCAGCTCAGTGATGAGCTGGCCCTGCCACTCACCCCACAGGAGGAAGCAGAGGCTTTGCAATGGTCCACAAAGGCTGGGCTCCCAGCTACTCCAGCAAAACCTCCAGACTCCCAAATTCTGCCCTGCCCTCTGCACCATGGAGCGACTGAGACACTGTGAACAGCCCTGGGAGACAGCGCTCACAGGTTAGGAGCGGGGCTGTAAAGCTTTTCTCATCTTCTTTCGAAGTTCCTCTCCTTTTGTTTCCTTGTTGATAAAAAGGGATACATACTCTAGTAACACCCACCTCACAAAAATTTTGCAAGGATTAAATCAAATAAAGCATTCAAATTTCTAAGCCCAGAGTCCAATTCATATTTGAAACAAAGCACCCATGCTCTTGGAAGAAGCACGACTCTCCAGCCTCAGGCTCAGTCTGGTGAAACAAGTTCTCTAAGTGCCACTCTGGGAAGGAGTTTACTGTAATTGCACAGCAGGTCTGTGTGGACAAGCGGAATGCCATGGGAAACACGGGTGCAAAATGGAAAGGCAACGGGGAGATGGAGCCCCATTATTAATCTGATTCCAGGGTATTGACAGAGAGACACCTGTGACGCACACGAGTGGCCATCTCCCCGCACCTGGGGGCAGAGAGGCTGGCAGTTCCCAAGTGGACACCAGAACTTTCTGGATGTGCTCGCGACTTTGGAACCAAATCACCCTCCCCACTCCCTACCTCTGGGTTGCCCCGTGTCTTCCCTTTTCATATTGGGGACCCAGAGTTCCCCCGACAGGATATGGTCTCTGTCTCATTTCCTGCCTGAAAATAATACCCTGCAAAGAGTGCTGGCTTGAGTTACATTATCTTGATTTACAAAAGACAGGCTCAGAGAAGAAAAAGGCAACAGCTGAGAGCCTGGCAAATGAATGTCTCTGCTCCCCTCGGCTTGAGGGTTTATAGTGGGAAGACCTGTTTTTAAAATATTTCCCTATGCAAAGAAGGCACGGGTGATGATAACCAGCTATGGCTTCCTGCAGATCAGAAGAATCCATACCGGAGCCTCTTTTTCAGTTCAACCACTGCCCATCAGGTGGAGTCAGGTATCTGCATTCCACTGTCCCACTCATTTGGCCATTCCCAAATCGCAGATAGTACCACTGGAAGGCAAAGAGCTGAATCCTACAGAGTTTAACCTACGTGACAATAGCTGCAGTCAGTGGAGAAGGACCAGAGTGAAGGCACTGGGCTCCGGAGCCTGAGCTTAACTACTAGGCCAATTTCTTCCCTAGTGGCTCAGTGAGACAAACTCCAGACCTGTGGCAGACATCTTGGTTTTAGTGCTAACCCTTCTTCTGGTACCAGGGCCCCCAGTTTTCTTCAAAGAATGCCATACCAGTTTGTGTTTCTGCTGTAGAGTCATGTGACCAATGTCTGGCCAATCATGGTGGCTCATTCCCCATGCTGCAAGGAATGGTCCACAGACGGCCACATGACTATGTCCTGGGCAATCGGAGGGAAGGTGACTTATTCTGCTCCCCATGGGGCTGTGAGCCCACGAGTCTGGTGGGAAAGCCAGGCTGAGAAGTCAGCCAGCATTACAGAAAGCAAAATGCACCGTGTATCAGTTAGGAAGGTCACACTCCGGCTGAGTAACAAGTTATGCAGGAGTTGCAATAACTCCATGCTATAAAGGCTTGTTTCTCCCTCACATAAAGTCCAGCGCACAGGTCAGACGATTTTGGAGAACAACTGTTTTCAATTTCAAGTCAGAAATTCAAGGACACTCTTGCAATATGTGGCTTTTGAAATTCCTGGAGTAAGAAAGAGAAACATCACATACAACTTCCACTTGCATTTTGGTTTTGTTTTCATATGAGTATATATATGAATATATAATGTGAAAAAATATATATTTTATATATATGCTATATATATATTTTTATATATATGATATATATTATATATATATATATATATATATATGCTAGAAGTTGTCCTAGAACCCTATCTAAGGGACCTAGTATCATAGTCTTTCACCTCAGCATGAACATGCAAGGTCTTTACCACAGACAGAGAGAGAGAGAGAGTACTTTGCCTGAATTTAAGTGTTTAAGGTCTCTGGATCAAGCTGTACCTGAAGGAGCAGTGGGAACTCTTGAGTAACCCAGAGGTTCCTCTTTTAGTGTCTCGTTTAAGCTTGAATTTTGTCTCAGTTGCAGTTAAACAACACTGTCAGGAGCATGCATGCCTCTCATTCCTTGGCTGGGTCCAGTTCTCCTTCCTTCTCATCTACACACATGTAATACAGTGTCCTGCCCTGTCCTTCCATTCATCAAAAAAAGCTGCTATGCCGCCAGGAATGTAGCTCAGCAGCACAACACCTGCCTGGCAAGCACAAGACCCTGAGTTTGGTTCCTGGTACCAAAAAAAAAAGTCAAACACACTGAAGTTTGAATATTTCACATTTTTCTATAGCCTGTCTTTTCAGCCACTGTGAAGGCCAAGAGGAAGATCAGATCAGAGAAAAGTCACTTTGGAAGAAAATGAACCATGCTGAAAATAATCTTTGGTTTTTCAAATGAACCTGGATTCCCCTGAAGGTAAGAAAACTATGAAACTTAGTCCTAGACAGCCTTTGGGGAAAGTCACAATCCTTCCCCTCAGATTGGGGTCACAGCAGGAGTCAGCCTGAGCTCTCCAGAGCTTTGTCTGAAGACTCTCGGCAGAATGAAGACCTGAATACTTGTCACTGACCATTTGGTTGATCTAGAGTAAGTTGTTTCACCTCTGTGAGCCTTACTGTCCCACTGACAAAGTGAATGTGTTAATGTCCAGTGCCCAATGAGTTTGTCCTACTTGTACACGAGGTTCTGTAAGTACCACTTCTGCCTGCAGGAACACAAATATAGCTCAGCAGATATCCTAATGGACCAGAAAAGGGTAAATACACTGGTCCAAATTTCACCCCACAATTTTCTGTGCAGAGAGCCTTTGCACAGGGTGTCCCAGTCAAGACCCCTGCCTGAGTCACACTCAAAGAACCCAGGACTGGAAGCAGACCCAGGATCACATCTTAGTTATCTTTGGCAAGTCATTTAAATCTCTCTAGACTTCATTTTCTCCATCTTCAATGTAGGGGTGGTGATTTATGTCTTGCTCATAGAGTTGTGAAGACCAGAAAACTAACCTCTTAGAGGTAGATTTCTGTGGGACACTGCGGAGGGGATGTAACCAGAATCTTTGCACCAAGTTCAAGCCTCCTGTGAGTTTGACAGCACAAGGTGAAATAATAAAAAAAAAAAGGGAGAAATGAGGTTTAGAGAAGAAGCTGAGCTTGGGCCTGACCCATGCTACTCTGAGTAGCAAAAGATGAAATACCTGAGCTTGTCACACTTTTATTTAGTACCAAGCCTTCACACCTATAATCCTACCATGTGGAAGGCAGGGCAGATGCCAGCAATCATCCTTCTAGATAAAGATCCGGGTGTAGT
>PVIR01005564.1:0-19209 GCA_004026965.1 Petromus typicus
GGGAGTAGCCTAAAAAATTATGATGGAGGAATTGCATTGGACTTGGGATTGGGATAAGCACATTAGATAAAAACCAAAGACTAAAATTTACAGGTTTTGTATAATATTAATGTACAATAGCAATTCATTTATGAACTTTAGCATCATACATTTTAACAATGTTTCTCACTACTGTAATTTGAGACATCAGGACATCAGTATTTTCTTCCATTCCATACGTAGACTTCTCATTGTTATTTACTTTCCACTCAAAGCATTTTGGTGTAATATTTCTATTTGATAATTTTGGTTTCAATTGCAGTATACATTTACTATTTTGTGCATAAAATTATTGAGTAGAACAATATCATGAAACTTTCTACCTATGTTTTCTTCTACCGGTTTTTCATTTAGAGCTGATATTTTTTGATGTGTGATCAAAGATAAGTGAATGCTTAAGATCACTATTACAGTAAAAGACAAATTTTTCACTTGATATTATACCTCTCTTCAAATACATCCCATCATTTTTACCAATCTGAAGCAAGTTGAGAAGTCTGTTTTTATGCCTTTAATTTTACTGTCAGGGCCGCCTGGATGGCCTGAATCAATTCAGAACCTACACTTTTCAAGGTCATTTTGCATTTTATGTTCAGAAAGACCTAGAAGTTGCACGATGTCAGATCTGGTGAATGTGGTGGATAAGAGCAAACCATAAAGTTTTCATCTGACAAAAATTGCTGCAAACATTTTGAGTAGGATCAGGGATTTAGGCCTCCACAACAAAACACTCGGTAAAGAATAATTCCAGGACTGCAGAAAGTGGCCAGAATGATTCTGTAAGTGTCTTGGAGGTGAAGGGGAGCATTTGGAGGATTACTGCCGATGTCTCTTTCACAGTAATAATTTTATATTTACTTTAAGCAAAAATCAAATTTGTGGATATATTTAATAGTGGTATATAATATATTTAAAGCCATATATCTGATAAAGGATTAACACAAAAGCATATTAGAAATTCCTATAAATCTGTAGTAACAAAACAAAAACAGTTGATTTTAAACTGTGAGTTATAGATTGAATAAATATATTTTTTTCCAAAGAAGGCATGGAAGTGACCAGTGGGTATATAAAAAAATTCAATAATACTAATCAGGAAAATTAAAATTGAAATCAAAATAGAATATAACCTCCATCTCTCAAGATGGCTATTACCAAGAAAATAAAATGAAGCTGTTAACACAATTGAAAAACTTAGAATCTTTGCACACTGTAGTGCAGCTGCAGTGGAAAATTGTCTGGATCTCCCTCCAGAATGAAAATGAAATACTGAACCACTGTTAGCTAGCAATCCCACTCCTGGATATTTATTTCAAAGAACTGAAAACCAAAGATCTTTTTTTTTAAATTATTCTTAAATATATGTAGTCTTAATGTTTACATTCCTTGTGGGAAGTTGACCCATATACATAACACATCTTAACTCCTTTTTTATCCTTTTCACTTCACTCTCTACCAATCACTTGATCCTCTTCTTTTTCTTATTGAAATCTTTATTGATACATTACATACACACATCATGATTGCACTCCACAATGGGGATTTGAACCAGTATAAGACACAACTAATTTTCATTTTTCCCATAGCCCTACCCACCCTACCACCCCCCCATACACATAAAATTTGTTTCCTTTCTTTTTTGTTATAATCTCATTATTTTTCCCCCTTCACCCTATTTCACTTGGAGTATTTTCTATTTCACAATATATAACATACAATTCTAGAACTCATTTACATCTTTATTTTCTCATACCAGAGAAAAGATGCGATATTTACCTATCTGGGACCTCTTCTTTCTGTTTGGAATACATGCTGTTTATAATTCTGTGAGGGACTTTATTCTTGGAGTGCTATTAGCACTCCTCAGCTCAGTGCATGAGTAGCCATAATAGTTTAGATGTGGAAAACCATGTCCATTGATGATTTATTAGAAACAGTATTGATAGATATAGATGTAGAAGTTGATGTAGAAGTTATTACAGATGTAGTTGTAGCTTACAAGGAAATGTAGATATAGTTATATGCACATATAAAAACCAGAACATCAACCTTTAAAATAAAGAAATTATGTCGTACCTCATAGTATTGATGAACTCTATAGGCTTCATAATAAATGAAACAATCTAGTCACCAAGAGAAAATTTGCATAACTCTTCATATATGAATTATCTACAATAATCCATTATGGAGGAGGCCAAAGGTTGTTGCCAGAGCCTGGGACAAAGAGCAATGGAAACTTACAAATCAAGTCACAAATTCTTGGTCAATCCAGATAAGATAGATAAGCTGTATTGTACAACACTGTACTTGAATTTTAAAATAACATATTATGAGATTAAAAGTTTTGTAAGACGATACATGTCTACACTTTTCAGTGTAGAATTTTTCCAAAAATTTATTATAATAAAGTTAAGATAAAAAAGTTAGTATTATCTGCACTTTTAGAAGTAGTGCTGTTAGTATAATGTGCCACATCTATACCTATTTCCCTTTATTCATCTAATCACTACCCCTTCAAAGTGTAGAACATACATGTGCTTGAAGCATACAATGTTATTTCAAAGTGTAGTATATATTAAGACATAAACGGCAGTTTTAGCAATTTGAAGTAATAAACCTTATGCAGAATACCATATGCTAATGTGGAAATTCAACCATAAAGGAAATTAAATAATCCCAAATGATTGAAATTAAGCAGTGTATATAAAGAAAATCAAGGAGTTAAATAAGAGATCAGAGTGAAAACTTGAAAAATCTTCAAAGTATGGAAAACGTTAACATATATCAAAATTAATGAGTATCAAGAGAAAAATATATATTAAAATGAAGAAAAGAGACAAATTGATGAGAAAAAGAGACACTAAATTAGGAAGAAAGTAAGGCACAATATTTAATATAAAAATTTTCAAATATTCATGTTCATAAAAATGACTGGAATTAGATTTTGAAGCTGCTTTTTGTATATAGGTGGTAAGAATGAAAAGGTAGAGTGATCAGGTGGAAATAATCAGGCAGAAATGACAAAAAAGTGGTGCAAAGAAAGAAAAGAGGAAGGAAGGAAAGAAGAAAAAATGAGAGAAAGAAAAAGAAAGGAAGGAAGGAAGGAAGAAATACACTGATGCAGATAATTTGCATATTAAAATGTTCACTGGAACGTAAAAAAAACAATACTAATGAGGTAAACTTGTGTATGAGACAATTCATACAATAGTTATCAAACTATCAATAAATAGTAAAATGTTAAAAGTCATGCCTTTTCATAACAAAAATACTTCAAAATGTCAAGGAAAACTAATGAAAAATGTTCTCCTGTAATTCAAAAATCATAATAATGAACCATTGACATTGCTTAAAATAGACAAATGTTAGTGACAAGTGTGGGTGTGATGTGTCAGAGAAGGAATTCTCATCAATGGCATCAGTCACTGATGAGTGAGTAATGGTTCTAATTACTTTGGAAACGAGTTTGACATTGCTTTTAAAATTGAAGTTGCACTTACCTTTGCAGTTCTCACCCAACTGAAATGAGTAACAGAAATGAGGATAGTTTTGTATCAAGAGATAAAAGTATAAATTGTTATATCTACAGCAGAAAGTGTCTTCATGCTGTTGAGCAATAAATTGTGGTACATGCCAATTAAATACAGTACAGGCATAAAAATAAACAACTACAAATACTAATAACCATCCAGATCTTAAAAAACAAAACAACACAAAACAAGTTTCTAAGAAAAGAATAAGTCAGGTAAGCAAAATTAATAGTATTGATGTCATTTACATAAACTTGAAAGATAGCAAAGCTCAAAGAAAGATGAATTTATTTTAAAGATGAATAAAGAGGTAACAGACTCCAAAGAATATCAGCAGAGTAATTAATACAACACTCAGAATATGGTGAGAAAAGAGGCAGGTAAGAAGGCTGGATTCTGAAGTGAAATTCTCTGACCCTGAGCTATTAACCAAGCAGGATTTTGAGGACTTCTTTTCTCCACATAGAACAATAAAATAATCTCTAACACTGTGCATTTATGTTATATTCACATTGACACATACACACACACACACACACACACACACTATGTGTGTGTGTGTGTGTGTGTGTGTATATATATATCACAGAAAATAAAAGTTTAGGTAAACTTACACATCTGCTTGTATCTAGCTATTGCACATGGTAATATGAGTATCGGACTATCTCAGAAGGTTCCAAGAAATCTTAAGGTCAGTTTAAGCCAAATCTCTTTATTTTGGAATTTTAAAGAGTAAACGAAGAGACTGAATTTGAATTGCATACAAATGTGTCATCTCTTATCAGATACATTTTACTTAACTAGGTAGTGAAGGCTATCCATACTGACAACTCCCTAACTTCCGAAGGGTTCATTTCTGATTGCTTTAATTAAAATGAGTGATAAAACACCATGCATTTCTCACTCCTTATAGCTTCAGGCTCTCATAGTTTTAGGGGGTGTCAAAATTGCACTTTTTTGTCTTGATGTTGTTCTTGTCTTCTTTCCATTTTAGTTTTCATCCTCAGTTTAAATTCTCAATCCTTAATGTCCAGGCTTTTCATTCACTTGGATTTTGAATTCATTTCATTGTTCCATCCTGTATCCTTGTGTCTTTTCCTCCTGTGAGGACTGCTTCAGACACTGAATCAAACATTTTTAGAGTTTCCTTCTTTCTTGTCTTTCGTATTGGTTCTGGGTCCTACATACCTTCCAAATTTCTATATTCTCATGAGGTACTATGCCCTATTCTGCTATAAGTTCTGTCACCACTTGCATAAATTATATTAACTAGTAGAAAGTTTCCTTCAAATGATTTAGCCATCTTTAAACTGCCCCTGATAAAGAAGGTGGAGCACATATGCTTTTTCTTTTTATAAGTTATTCCTATATTATATTAAATCCGTAATAATAAATAACACACATATTTGTTGAATGCACTATTTCCTGTAGACAATGACAACGACACTGAAATCCCAAGTTGAATTTCCTACTGAGAAAGTCATGCCAGTTTAAAATTAAGGTAAATTTAACAAAACAAATATATTGCTATGTAGATTTAAACCAGATTTCATCCCAGTTCCTTTTATAAGTAACTATTTAGATAGGCTTATCTGAATGGGATAGTACAAGCTATCTAAATGCTTTTACATAAGTAACAATCACTGTGCATCCCATTTTATTTATTCTGCTTTAAGCCTGGACTTGGAGTAAGGAAACATAAAGCATATGCACCATTCTTCTTCTGTTTTACTCAATTTTTCTCCTGAATGTTTTTATCTTCATTTTATATATTTGGGCATACCCACCTGCTTCTGTCGGTTACCTTGCACTGCCAGTTCTCAGCACTGTAATTTTTACTGCATGGTAATAACTTTAATACCTTCACACTTAACTCGCAGAGCCTGCCCATCACTCACAGGATTTGTGCACCTGACAAACTTGTGTTAATACCTTTTCTCTATCCTGTTTTGGCCATCTGTCTCCATTGCCTGTCTTTTCCCTTTTCCCCTCCTCTATCTTGTCTGCCAGCTGGTGTTTTACTAATGTTTTTTTAAGTCTCTTCTAAGCAATCTATATATCTTTTTTTTTTTTTTTTTTGCTAGTAAATTGTCCAGCTGTGGATTTCTAAATAGCTAAAACTCAGTGACAGGAATTTTAACTGGAGACTCCAGAGGAAATTTGGAAGCAGAATCTCACCCTTGCAATGTCCTTGAGTATGGTAAAGCCTTGAGATCTATTTTTATTTTGATTTACTTATTTAGATAGTTATTTAGCACCAGGGATTGAACTTAGTCTCTTGCATTTAACCAGATTTGCATGGTACCACTGAGCTCCATTTCTGGCCAGATGGCTTCAGATTTAAAGTGGACCTAAATCCTCACTGTTTAGAAGGAACTTGGACTTTGGAAGCAGTACTGAGAAAGGAAGGTGCCATGCCCATGCCGTTAAGCCTGGTCCAAAGAGGTAGAGCCTGGCCTGGTGCTCTGGAAAGTCATGACTCCCACCCTCTCCCTTCCCGTATCTCTCTGCTTCCTCATCATCAGATGCCAGCAGTTCTCTTCTACTGAGCCATTTGTGTCTTGAAGGCTGCTGGCTGGGGACCGTACCTGAGTCCGATTTAACCTCTCTTCATTTATGGTGTACGTGTTGGGTATTGAGTTCCAGCGATGAGAGAAGCACTAAATCAAATACTTTAATAGGCAGATTTCAGATATTTAGACAGTGTTCCAATTGTTCTACATTTTGGGGGGCACTGTATCTGTTATCTTTATAATTAAATAATCATCTGGCATCTTTTCCTAAATTGCACAAAATAGTATTTGACTGAAGCTGGTCATTGTTAGTCCCATTTTTATAATTTTATTAAAAAACTAGAAGTTTCCTACATTAATACAAAATGACCCAAATATCACTATGTTAATTTTAGAAGAAGCATGAATTCTACTTTTTTTTTTTTTTTTAGGTTTTTTTTTTGAGACAGGGTCTCGCTTTTGTGGTTCAGGCTGGCCCTGAGCTCAGCCTCAAACTCACATCACAATCCTCCTGCCTCTGCCTCCCGAGTGCTGGGATTACAGGCGTGAGCCACCACGCCCGGCACTGTGGTATGTGGTACTGGTTGCTGCTGGGTGTGAGGTCTCCACACCCAGTATTGTTATGTGGTTACCGGGGAATCGAACCCGGGCCCTTGCGCTTGCAAGACAGGCGCCGGAACCACTGAGCTAACTCCCCGGCCCCATGAATTCTACTTTTGAAAGGAAAAATATCTGTAAATCTAATCAATCCAATCCCCTCTGGAAGTAAAGTGTGTCATGTTTCATGAATATGGTGAGGACACAATTACATTTTCATGTCTTAGGAAAAAGCGCCAGTAATCGCATTTTTAAAAAATTGAACTCTTTATTGGTACATTTGATATATATGTCACGATCACACTCAGCATTGGGAATTTGCACCCGTATATGACACGAGTTAATTCTCATTGTTACCCATTTCCCTGCCCACCCTACAGTCACCTTGCACCATATTTACATGTGCTTTCTTTTTTTTAACATCATATTTTTTCTTTCCTCTCATTACTAACCCCTACCTGTTTCCTTTTGACTATTTTCTATTTTGCAATATCTATCATACATTCAAGAACTCATTTACATCTTCAGATTCTCATGCCCGGGAAAAGACATGGTATTTACACTATTTATTTCACTTCATTACATTTTATGACCAGATATTGAGCTTTGAACATAATTGCAATCTAGTAAAATGAGATTAAATATGGGGAAAAGTAAGCAATGAAGAGCGTCAGTGACGTACAAACACAATGCATGGCAAAATGTAAGAAACTCCAGGGTTTGAACTTAGTTTCTCCTATAATGATTAAACTAAAGATGTGTGAAAACTAATAATTACATTGTGGACATCATGCAAGTTGGTCAGTGTGCCTGTGAACCTGGGAAAAACATGATCTGCTTCATGTAATCAAGAAGCCCTGAGGACCTTTTACTTGGAAGTAAAAATATCTTTTTACTCTGCTTGTGTTGAATAGAATTGTATCAAAGCTCCTCAAGTGATAACTTCTAGTGAGCATATTTTGTAAAAACCATTATAATAAATTACAAGCTGCCAAAACAAGCTAAAGAAATGTTCAGACCAATGTGGTGGATTTCTCTGGAGATAGAGGTACTATTATGGTTAAATTAAAAACAACTGTCAGGCTGATGTTGCTTTTAATAATTTAAGGAAATGGTTTAGTATCTAGTGTCATAGGTTTCTCTTGTCTGTCTCCTGATGACTCATCGGTTGACATTGAGCCAGCTGTGGTAATTAGCTTCATTTTCTCTCTGAGTGATAACTCCATTAATAAGCTTGTATCATATTCTATATCATATTTACTAGAAAAACATTCTTGTTTTGTCAAACTCTACTATTGTTATTAAATTGACTCACAAAATTAATAGATTTTTCCCAAGAATCAACCTTTGAATTTTTTCCCCCAATCTCATTTCTATAAAATAATGGAAGCATCTAATTTCACATGTAATTTTGTGAAAAAAATTCAGCTAAAATCAATTCAGTTATAGCTTCCCTGGCAATGTCATTTTTGGCTATTTATTTGGTAATTTTTTTTTTTTTTTTTTGAGACAGGGTCTCACTTTGTAGTTCAGGCTGGCCCTGAGCTCAGCCTCAAACTCACATCATAGCAATCCTCCTGCCTCTGCCTCCCGAGTGCTGGGATTACAGGCGTGAGCCACCATGCCCGGCACTGTGGTATGTGGTACTGATTGCTGCAGTATAGTATGTGGTTAACTGGGGATCGAACCCGGGCTCATGAGCTTGCAAGACAGGCACTGGAACAACTGAGCTAAATCCCCGGCCCTGTAATGTGTTTTAAAAATATCTATTTTTAAAACAGATATAAAACACATAGTGTTTGAAATATTAGTGGATAACTTCTGGATATACAAAGTAATTTTAATTTTATTTAATTCAGAGTTATATAACATTTCTACCAATTATATTTTGTCTTCATCAGGTCAAACGTATAGTTCTAAAAATAAACACAATCCTGAGGCAATGTAGTTTTCCAGCTATATGGAATATCTTTAAGTAGATTTTGTTTGTTGTGTCAGACACTATCAGGAAGATGGAGGAGAATTTTTCAGCAATCAAATTTATAAAATATTCAAAATGGCTGGAAGATATTTTCATCTTCAAATCTTATGACTAAACAAAGACTTCACTAGTTGAGTAATTTCATTAACTAATATGAAAATATGTAATGATAGAGAAAGGCTGGGTCCTAGTAGGGAGAAATTAGCTACTGAGTTGGACTGCAGATATCTAGGAAGATAATACATGTTTTTCTATTTTATAAATGAAATAAATCAAGGCTTAATAAGTTAAGGGATCTACAACACTAATTCGAGTCAGAGTGTAGAAAATCAATCCATTTCTTCAACTTTAAATCACAATTCAAAATCATGTATAAGAGCTCTCTTTACTTAAGAAAGCAAACACAAGATGTAAATGAGTTCTAGTATGTATAGTAGATATTGTGAAACAGAAAATATTTAAAAGAAAAAAGGGTGTAGAAGTAAATAATGGGAAAAAGAGTGTGATAGTAGAAAAAAGGAAACAAATTTAATGTATATATGGAGTGGGGTTTGCAGGGTAGGTGGGGGAAGGGAAAAATAAGAATCAAGTCATGTCATATTCTGGTACAAACTCTCAGTGCTGAATGTGATGATGATGTGTATTCATAATGTACCAATAAAGACTTAAATTTTTAAAAAACACACAATAAATGCACCAACAATAATAGAATCTTAACAAAAGCAAACATATATATATATATATATATATATATATATATATATATGGCGTATACACTATATATAATACACTACATTATATATGTGAAATATACTTTATATAATACATGGTTAATCTACATGTATGCATAAGTTATATACTCTCTGTCGAATTTCAATAATGGCTTACTTAGGTATATAACATTATCCCATGCATCACTACACTTTTTCTTGCTTTTTCCTCTTGCTTTTGATTTTTCATATGAATTATGTCTGTAACTACTTGAAAATATCCCCAAACTCCTTAAGTATCTTACTTATCAACATTTAACTTATGTTAATCCTTAGGAATAACTTCACTTGGTGAGCCCAGTAAATAATTTTGTATTGAAAATTTCCTGCCATAAATATACTATGGGAAGCTCACCAGTAACATTTTGTAATCTAAACATCTGATCTTCAAAGTTTATGACTTGGCAAATAATTGTAGCTTGTGCCATAAGGACTGGGCACATACAATATGCTACTCCTTCTGTTACATTTTTTGTGTGATTATTTATCTCTTTCATTACGATCAAGGTTAAGAAACATTGGCATCCACTTCCTGAATCTCTGCCAATAGAAACTATTTCACATTTGCTTCTGACTAATGCTCTTGTCACTCAGATTTGGATAATTGTCTTTTTTAAAAAATATGAGTATTGTTGAGCTCAATAGGAAGCTAATTACCATATTATATGAATTAATATAACTAATTGTGACTGGCTCATTCATGGAAGACATATCTTTCTTTCTTTTTTTCCACTATAGTTTTTGTTTGGATGGCTGGATTCTTTGTTTTGATATTCTAAGTTCCATGTTTGAATTTCACACGAGGATGTCATCATTTTGAAGAAAAGATTGCAAAGAAATTCATGTTATACTCAACATCAACATAAGATTTTTTTTAATTCTATGGATTATCTAACAGCATATAGAAATATAAAGGGGTTATTTCTTGATAACCTCATCCTAAATTGAAAATATATAAGTAAAAATCACATTTGATACACTTAATCAATCAAATATCACAGATTAGCAAAATAGTAAACTGGAGTATTAATTATTTCTTACATACTTGTGTGGCTGGCTGGAAGTTATGTTTGTTGCTATTACCTGACATTGTGGCAAGTATCCTACATATAATTACCTCAGAATGATCAAAATCCCCAGGATGTTTCTAATGAATATTTGTCATTTTTATACCATCATAAAGTAAAAAAAAAAAAAAAAAAAGATCTTTTAAATTGAACCACAAGAAATTGGGAAACATCAGTATTTGAAACTACAACACAAAATTACTCCCCACACAACATAAATAAATAATCAGAAGTAACCATCTTATGCAAAGTTACTAAAACTTCATATATATATAATATATAATATATATTATATATATACTAAGAAAGAAAATATTTTATATTTTAGTTGTTATTTTTTTAAAAGGTCTTAATAGTTACTATATTCTGAGAGTAGCTTCTGCAAATTTTGAAAATTTCTGACTAAATGAAATGTTCTTCAGTTAGCTTTTATAACCATCAGTTAATTTGAGATCTAACCACAGTAGCTTAATTCAATATATGTGTTTGACTGTCACTCATAGTTCTCACTAGATTTGGGAGTCAAAGTGGCTGACTCCTAGAGATATGCTTCTCGTTAGATTGCAACACTGCTAATTTTTCTGTCTTTGATGGAATTTTTATTTAGCCTCAAGCAAAATCTTTATAAATTGCTTGGGCCTTACTGTAAAGATTTTTTCACAATAAGTGAAGGTAGGAATAAATATATGTAGAGGATTCATTTTTGTGTACATATTTAAGGTTTTTCTCTTTTCTCCTCAAATAGATGCTAGATATAATGATTGTGTCAAAATGTTCTTTATTAAACTCTAAATTCAAACCATTTCATAGCTCTTCCCTTGCCTGTGAATATTTCTTGTAATACTACTCATATCTGTGAATATATTTCTACAGATATAAAAGTGAGCCATCTAGAGTATGATTTAGTTGTTTTATTTGGAGTTAGGAGGATGTGGGTTATTGACTGAGATACAAATCCGATCATATTCCTAGAAGTATTTATACCAGTTATTTTACTGGTGAAGTTGCAAAATTTTGGTATTAAAATGCAAAGTAGGAATACTTTGCAGAGTTTTAAAATTTCACTACCAAAGTCAAATTAATCACGTCTTTAAAAAGGCAAAATAAAAAATCCAGCTATAATAAAATAAAAATTATTTTATTTTTATGGATATTGGTCATCTATGCAGCCTATTCCCATTTTCTAAACATCCTTTGCATATATCTTCTATAAAACACGCCATTTATCTCCATTCTTTCATTGATTTAAATTTAATAAATAAGTTAAATATCATTTTCCAACAACACTCTACCACTAAACCCTAGCAAATTTTTCAAATTCCATTTATGGTTTTAAAAATTAGTATGGTGTTAGAAAATTTTCAGGTTTTTGTAAACAACCAGAGAACATCTTTGCTTATGTATTGCAGAAAATATCACAATGAAAGGAATTTGAGAGCTATTTAGAGAAAATCTTTTTCATAAATACTGTCAAATTTCATGTAGTGTATTTTTTATTACACCTGTCATCATCTAGAGCAAGGGGTAAATTAGGGCAAGAGGGCTTAAAGATTATATATATATATATATATATATATATATATATATATATATATATATGGGAAACTTCACTCAGAGTCACAGAAGGACAGTGCTCAGGGTCAGACTAAAGCACAGAAATGAAACTATCTAGGATCTATGTGGTCATTATTTATGCTTGTTAATCTTTTCAAGCAGGCTACAAATGTACAAGACTCTCACAGCATGCTGAGGAGTTAAAAGTCTTTGAAAAGTACTAGGAAAACTCTTGCAAAACAAATAGATCAGAGAAATCTAGAAAGCATCCTTGACAATACAGCCACAACTATTAAAAGAAAGTAAATATCATATCTTTTCTCTGGTATGAGAAAATGAAGATGTAAATGAGTTCTAGTATATATAGTAGACATTGTGAAATAGAAAATATTTAAAAGGAAAGAGGGTGCTGGGGTAAATAATGAGGGGAAAAAGAATGTGATAGTAATAAAGAAAAAAGGAAACAAAGCTTATGTATATTGGGGGTGGAGGGTTGCAGTGTCGGGGAGGAAGGAGAAAAAATGAGAATCAAGTCATGTCATATTCTGGTACAAACTCTCAATGTTGAATGTGATGATGATATGTATTCATAATATACCAATAAAGATTTGAATTTCAAAAAAAAAGTAATATACTACCTTCAAGGGCAAATTCACTAAATGGTCAAATACACAACTTCAAAGAGAAAAGAAAACATGGCTTGCATAATGAGAAATGTAACAGGAATTAGCCTAAAGTTGGCTGGAAATAATGCTAAATTCCAGGTAATATAAAGATGGAAACCTAATTCAGTCATTAAACACATAGACACTCATCTGTGCTTGCACGCGCGCACACACACACACACACACACACACACACACACACACACACCCATATGAACATGATCAGATATAATAAAATGAAAGCACTAAAAACTTTATGCTCTAAATGAGTTATACTATGTGTAGTTGATATTGTGAAGTAGAAAATATTTAAAAGGAAAGAGTGTAAGGGTAAATAACGAGAGGGAAAATAATGTGGTAATAATAAAGAAAAAAGAAAACAAAGATTGTGTATATAGGGGTGGGGGATGCAGGGCAGGGGGGAAGGGAAAAAATGAGAATCAAATCATGTCATATTCTGGTACAAACTCAATGTTGAATGAGATTATGACATGTATTTATAACATACCAATAAAGATAATTTTTTAAAAAAATAACTTTGTGCTTCAGGTACTGGCCCTGAATGTCTTGGCTTCTATGAATTAATTTTATCCATAATCTTTGTAGTAGAATACATCCACTGAATTTCAATTGTTTCTTGAAGGGCTGAAGGAGGACCATATGCTAGCGCATGCCACAGCACTAATTACCTGAGGAACAAGTGCAGAACCCACAGACAGGGAAACTACAATCAACAAGATATTTCTTATTTTTATTCCTATATAATTAGAGGAATGTTTAGAAGCTGGAAAAATGTGAAACATACTTTTAGGTCATTTCATAATGAGGGTAATTATAAGATCTACTCATTTTTATGAATATGGTCGATCTGAGTGAAAATTTTTTTTAAAAACAAAAAAACTAGGAAGAATATTTTAAGAAGAGATTTCTATCTTAACAGAATACATAAATGGCATTACGCTTGACAGAAAAAAAAAAGAAAAACTTATCTGGTTTGGTAATTTCTTTCTTCTCTCATTAATTTTTTTTCCATTCTTCTCGTTTTTTTCCACAGTCTACATCTCTTTGATTCTGTCTCTTTTGTGTGTACTAAGAACTCCTTTGTCTGCTCTGCTCTTGTGGAAGATGAGTGGTTACAATTACTAATTGCTCTCATAAAATAACACTCTAGTGAGATAAAATACGTCCATCAGACATCAATATCACTGAATTAATTGATTAAGAGTGAAAGTGATAAACAAATCTGAACCATTATTGGTTTACAAATTGGTTTATAATAAAAAAAACCACTAAACCCTCTAACTTCTTGCTATATAAACACACTAAGGCTAATCAAATCTGAAAGAGTTCCAGAAACCTTCCCCGATCAGGAACCCCACTGCCTCACCTTCCCCGATCAGGAACCCCACTACCCTTCACAAAAACAACATAACAGGTTTTTCTCAACTACACCAGTAATGTCACAAGTGTCAGTGTCTTGTTGGTTGTAGACCACTAGCTTGAAAGTCTTCTTGGCCTTTCTAAAAATAATAATTGCTACTTCCTGTAAGTATTAATCTTATTCTTTTCTTGCTTTAGGTTAGTGAAGTCCATACACACTAGAGCTTCAAAATAAAAAGACTGAAACCAGGTTAAATATTCCCTAAAATGGCTTGAACTGTATTCTCAGAAGTCATTATTGCTTTTTCTAACCCTTTAGATGTGACCTTATTTGGAAAAAATGTTGTTGCAGCTATAAAGATAAGTCCATTCTAAAGTAAGGCGGGTCCCTAAAAGAATATGACTTATGTCCCTATCAAATCGATGGATATATATGAATGGTATTATTTAAATATGAAGGCAAAGATGCAAGACATGCAATGCCAGAGATTGCCAACATGCCACAATAAACCTTCTGTGAGAGAGAGATTGATTAGCTGGCTGTCTGAGCTCTCAGAAAGGATCACATCTGCAGGGACTTTGATTGGTTTCCTGGCCCCCCAAATGGTGTGACTGTAAATGCTTGATTTGAAGATGCCCACTTCTCAGCACTGTGTGAGGGGTTCTCTGGAAAGTGATAAACTTCTCCAGACTCTTTCTTTCTTGACCTAACATTCCCAGGGTTCCCATGGTGACTTCATAATAATTTCAAATGTAGTTCAATCTTACATTAATCTCTAAGGTTAAATGTAACATCATTGATATAGTAAAAAAAATATAACCCTGAGTGAAATGTTAGTAATAAATATATCATCATTTCAGAGGAAAAACTGAGTAATAGTTATTTGGCTGTCAGGCATTTAGATAAAGATGTTTCAAGTTTCTTCTCTCTGTCTCTTTGTCTGTCTCTGTCTCTGTCTCTCTGATATTCATAGAAATTGAAGAAAATAGAATATTCACCTTTTTAAGAGTGTAATGGTCCCTGTGCTTCCAAAGCACAATACAACAAATGCTAACAAAAAACTCAACATACAGACTCACAAGGCTGCAAGCTTTGCAATATTAAACTAAATTTTTTGTCGGAAAATTTACTGGACATTGCAATTTCAAGGCTAATACTTATGACAACAAATTACATTTCTAAAATAAAGGGAGCACAGAAATATTTTATGGCTCAAAGTGTAGTTCAATCACAAGTAGAAAAGACTATCACTAAAGGCAGAGAGAAGAATCATTTGTTGTTTCTGTAACTGTTAGTCATGATATGTCAACCCGATTGGATTAGGAAATACTTAATAATTAGCCAGGGATGAAGGACATGCCTGTCATCCTACTAGTTTGGCAACCAGAGGATGAAGATTTCAAGTTTAAGCCAATTGAGGGCAACAAAGCTATTTAGTAAGACTCTGCATCAAATTAAAATTGATTTTAAAATAAATTGAGTCACTAGAAAAGGCTTGAGTAAAATCCACAATACCAAAAACAAAAGTATGTAGATTAGTAAAGCATGCTGTTGGGTGTGTCAGGGAGCTACTGATCTATGACTTTAGGTACTGCATATTGTCTGTAGCTAAAAACTCTATTGAACTGTTCCTCTCCTTTCGCCATCCTGAAGCAGTTGCCCTCTGCCATTGTGTTCCTGCTTTGAAGATTGGCTACCACGGACTAAACCTTGGAAACCATGAGCCAAGTAGAATCTCTTCTTTCAATTGTGGGTTTCCAGTGTCATGGGCCCAGGCTGAGAAAATGGTCAGATACCGAAGTTCATACAGCTGTGGGACTGCTGTTGTGACTATCCCTGGTGCCATCGTTCAGAAGCCTTTGGAGCTAACTCATCAGAGGGTTTGGCTACACCACCAGTAAAATTTACCTGGCAATTCTGTCCTGAGCTTAGAAGACCAGGATGCTGATAAGAATGCACATGGAAAAAAGCTCAAGCTTAGGATGAGTCAGCTGTTTCCCAAAGACCCTGGTTCTGATACACCCTATTTTCCTCCTAGATACTTGGTTTCCTGTGATTCATTTCAGTGAACCTAACACTCCAGGAACTCAAAGCCCACTGTAGCCATGGTTTCAGAGGTGCTGAACAAGACCCCCATTCACAGCCAATGTTGAGGGTGATGATGTGATATTGGCTTGACTGGAATGTGGTTGTACTTCTGTATATATCTGTGGGGATCCTGGAAACATGATCTCGGTACTATGAATTCCCCTGGTCCCTCCCTCCAGGGGATGATCCTTGGTTCTGTTTCCAGCTACAAAGAGGTGAACAGTTTTCTGTACAATCATGTTTCTGCCTTGGGTTGTGCTAACAATGGACTGCATTCCTCAAAACTGCGGGCTTGATGAAACCTCTTCTTAAATCATGAGTGTGAGTATTTTGTCCTGGTGGAAAAACTAAGCAATCTAGTTTCATCCACATGAGACAAATACTTTATCATCTTTGCAAACATTTTATTGGTAGTTTGTATGTTCATCCCAAGGACAAGACATAAACACTTCTTAAACTTTTCCTACTGAATGGGTCTACACTTCATTTATAATTACAATGGACAAAAGACAAATGAAAGTTCACTTGTATATTAAGGCTTTATTATTGTAAAGAATCATCATAGTGACTGGGTTCTAAAATTCAACAGCAAGATGACTAATATCATGCATATTGGATTTGTAATTGATGAAAAAACACAAACTTGTGAATTGGCAGAATTTGTCCTATTTTAATTTTAATTTTCCTAATTTCATTTGAGTTTCTATTTTTATCTTAAATACTAAGAAATTTTTCATGTTTATACACGGCCTTCACTTTTATGATTCTAATCCCTGGTTAATAAAACCAAGGATGCGTTCCAGGTAAAATCCTATTATTGTTTAAAAACTTGTATAACTTAAATGTCAAATGATGGAAAATTGCATAAATATATGGAGAATATTGCCATCTATTTTAAATAGATGCAATAATAACCAAAACTTTCTATACTTTCAGATTGTAGAGGAAAACATAAAGCCCAATGCTTTACTAACCTCACATAGTAGAAGAAAAGATATGTTAGTCTCCTAAAAGAAAAAAAAAAACCTACATCATAATAATGAGAACATAGCTGGAAAGTAGGAATTGATAAATGTTAATAAATAACAATTAGATAAAAGAAAAATTGCAATATTTTTGAAATACATTGTTTATACTGTAAAATCCAAAGTCCACAGTAAATAGTTTATTTAAAATACCTCCAAAACCTTTTTACTTTTAGGACTTTACCCAATCTAGACTTTCCTGTAATGACCTTCACCAGAAAAGTACTCCAAATTGTACCCCAAATGCATGCAGATGAGAAATATCTAATTTTTTTGCTTCAGTAACTCAAAAAATGAAGAATGGAATTTCACCAAATTTCCACTGAAAATCCCCGTTTAGGAATGTGGAGAAAAATGATGATGAATTTCCAGTCAATGTGCTGGTGAAGGCTGTAAGTGGCTGCAAATAGGACTTATCAAGAAATTTCTCCCCAGCTCCTACAATAGACTGATGCATGAAGCTATAATAAGCACAATCAATTTTTATTAAACAAAAATGAAAAAGTAAGTTATTTTATCACACTATTTCTGAAGTCGTTCTCAAAATATACACATTCTTTGACTATTTTTTCTCTCATTTTTGCTTAATAGTATAGATTTTATTTATAAATAAAATTAAGCATTTTTATATGACACATTGGTATATTACTAGGATTTGCCATAACTTCAAGCCTGATTTATATTCATGCTCTTTTGTTAGCCTCTGAAATAGTACTATAGATAATTACAGTTATTCAATAGTTGAACATTAACATTGTGCACTAATATGTTCATTTTTAGTTTTTTCTTTATAGAATCATTCTTAAGGTTTTTATGTGGTATCAGGTCATTACCATCGCTCTAAACACAGACCATGTGTTTCATAGCGGCAAAATACTTAGACAACTATTTTATAATTCTAAGTGTAACGGTTAAATGGTCCTTGTCTGAGTCCTTGTCAAGTTCTGGCGTGAGGATTTCTTGCTGTAACACATCACAGGCAAGGCCACTGACAGGGTCACCACAAAATGTGTCCCTGAGACATCAGCATTTGCCAAAATTTTCTGACTTTTGTGGAAATATGTGCCGTACCCAAAAGACCTATATAAATGACTCAGCTTATAATTTGTCTTATTTTACTTAGCTTAAATTTTTCCCATTTGAACACAATTTCTAGCAAAACAAAGAAAAACATGAAACTGTGGCTCCACATAGATTCCATCTGTGATAAGGAGGGGAACACCGCCTTTCTTCCCTTTCTATCCAATTTGGGCCATTAAACAAATCAATGTGTCTCATATGTGCATCCTCTGAAACTGGTATAAATAGCCCCTTATTGAAAGCCCCACATAGTACATCGATTCTGTTTCTTTCTCAGAACCTAATCACCGTCACTCTTGCTTTACCTCTCTCAGTGGGAATAATGTAATAATAACATTCATTTCATATATAAAAGTTTTCTATATTTGCAAATATCAGGTTCCTCAGACTTTAACAGCAGCTGTATTTGCTAAAGAAATGTGTGTCTTCACAAATAACAAACTACTTTTTTTCCAAGTATTGGAGAGAGTTGGTTGAGGTTAAACAGAAAAGACAGAAATATATAAGAAAGGATGTGCAATAGCAGACACCAATTGAACTCAACTCTTGTGAAATAAAAGGATGGAGAATTTTTGAATGATGATTTGAATTAATGAAAGAAAAAAATAAAGGACTTTGGGTAACAGATTTATCAGTGTGACTATTCCATTTATATTATCACATGTGCATGAATGCCTTTAATTTTCCACAGTACCCAAGTAGTAAGAATCTCTCTTTCTTTCTCTCTTTCTTTCTTTCTTTCTTTTTTTATCTTTTTTTAAAATTATCTTTATTGGTACATTAAATATACACATCATGATTGCACTCCATAATGGGGATTTGTACCAGTATAAGACACAACTTAATTCTCATTTTTTCCCATAGCCCCACCCACCCTACCACCCCCCCATATATATAAAATTTGTTTCCTTACTTTTTG
>PVIR01005564.1:19309-71621 GCA_004026965.1 Petromus typicus
TTTTACATTGAGCATTTTCTATTTCACAATATATAACATACAATGCTAGGACTCATTTACATCTTCATTTTCTCATACCAGAGAAAAGATGCGATATGTATCTATCTGTGCCCTATTTATTTCACTTATGAGGATATCCTCAAGGTATGACCATTTAAGTAGAAATGATTCAAACTTATCATTTTTTATGGCAGAGTAGGTATATACACACAAGAATTAAAAGATTCTTTCTTTCTTTCTTAATTTGTTTTGTTGTTGGTGGTCATGGTAATGGTGATGTTTTAATTTTCTGAGACAGGGTCTCCCTTTGTAGTTCAAGGCTGGTCTTGAACTCAGCCTCATACTTAGCATTCCTCCTGCCTCTGCCTCCTGAGTACTATGATTACAGGCATGAGCCACCATTCCCAGCACTGTAATATGTGATACTGGTTGCTGGTGAGTGTGAGTCACCACACCTGGAATTGTGGTATGTGGTTACTGAGAACTGAACCTAAGACCTCGTGCTTGCAAGGCAGGCACCAGAATCACTGAGCTAAATCATTGGCACCTTAATTTGTTTTTCAATGATACATAAACATTCAAATTGTACACATTAATGGAGTACAATGAATTATTTTGTATTTCATCACCCTACATAATGTTTAAATAAGGTTAAATATATCTACCTCATCAAATACTTATAATTTATTTATAAAAGTTTTCAAAAAATTTTTATTCAAATATTTATTGGTACATTAAGAGTACACATCATCACCACATTCAACATTGAGAGTTTGTACCAGAATATGACATGACTTGATTCTCTTAGTTTTCATAAAACTATAGTATATAGAATTATATAATCTGTAGTCAAAATACCATGCAGAAGCATAAGAGGTATTCTTATTTCTGTCTACTGTAGTACCTACTGATCCTTGAGTAAAATCCATACTTATCTCCATTATTATCAGCATCTAGTACAGACTATTCTATTTTCAACTTCTGTGAGGTCAACATTTTTATGCTCTACATGTATATAAAGTCATTAAATATTTGGTTTCCGTACTGGCCTACTTCATTTAACCTAAGAATTTCTGATTCTGTCCATATTTCTTCAAATTTCAAAATTTCCCCAAGTTTCACATTGAATAATATTCCATTGTGTATATTTTTTTCTTTTTAAAAACATTCAGTTTACTGGTGCACTTAAAGTACATATTATGACCACATTCATCACTGAGGATTCTTCACTGTACATGATATATTTTGATTTGTATTTTACCCACTCACCTTCCCTCCCTACAATCCCCATATATAAAGATTTTTTTCCATCTTTTGTTTGTACTATTAAGTTTTACTTTCCCTTATTTGCCTTCCCTTGACCCCAAGTTTCCCCTCCCTTTTGAAGATTTTCTTTCTATTTCACAATACATATTATGTATTTTGGACTTCATTTATGTCTTCTGTTTCTTACACTCAGGCAATATCATATTATCACGTGTGTCCCATTTATTTCATTTATGAGTGTATCTTCAAGGTGCGTCTATTTAGCTATAAAAGTCTCATGTTTATCTTTCTTTATGGCTGTGTAGTATTCCTTTGTATAGAAAAATACATCTTGTTTATCCGTTCACCAGTCAATGGGCATATGGACTGTTTCCAAGATTTCCAAACTCTGTAGCTATAAACATAGGTGTGTGTATATATTACTGTGACATGATGCTTTTATTTCTTTGGGAAAGAAATTTCACTGAGAGTAAATAGGGAAACAATGCCTCTTATGATAACATTGGAAAGAAATGAAATACCTGGGAATTCCTCTAATCAAGTTAGTGTAAGACCTCTAGAAAGAAAACTACAGTACTCTGAAAAAGGAGATCAAAGTAGATAGTAGAAAATGGAAAGATATTTCTTGTTCTTGGGTAGGATGAATCAAGATAGTGAAAATGGCTGTACTTCTAAAATTATTATACAGATTTAATGCAATCCCAATCAAAATCCCAGCTGCATATCTCATAAAATTAGAGAAAATAATTCTAAAATTCATCTTACACTAGAAGACACCTATAATAGCAAACTCAGTTGTGTGCAACAAAGGCAAATCAAGATGCATTACAATCCATGAGTTGATATTTACTAGTACAAAGAGCCACACTCATAAAAACATCCTGGTATTAGCAAAAAAGAACCTCAAGATCAGTGGAATAGACTAGAAGAGGATGAGAGTACTCCAAACACAATGGGTGACCTTATCTTTGGAAAAAAGGACAAATGTATCCTTTGAAATAAGGATCACCTTTGTGATAAGTGGTGCTGGCGAAAGTGGTTTTCAACAGTTCATAGCTAAAACTAGAGCCCTGTCTCTCACATCCACTAAAATAAAATCAAAATAGATTAAAGATCAAAATCTAAACACAGAAATATTAAATATGCTAAAAGAAAAAGGGAAAGCTCTTCATGATGTAGAGGTGAGTAAAAACTTCATAAACAAAATGCAGACTGCACAAAAATTAGTATAATCAATCAACAACTGGAATCTCACTCTATTTAAAAGCTTTTTTACTTGAAAAGAAATCAACAGTTAAGAGCAACTCCCAAGAAGAAAAAAATTCTAGAGAGTAGTTCCTCACACAAAGGATCAATATGTAGAACATAAAAAGAGTTGGAAAAAGTCAGACTCCGTGAATCTAAAGACCTAACTAACGTCTGAAATGAACAGACACTTCTTAGATAAAGAAAGAACAATTAAATACATGAAAAAATTATCACTGGTCATTTAAGTGAAGCAAAATGAAACAACACTGAGATTTTATCTCACTCCAGACAGAATGACTATTATCAAGAAATCAACCAATAACAAATGCTGGAGGCTCTGTGGAAAGAGAAGAACTCTCCTCCACTTTTGGTGGGAATGTAGACTAGTGCAACCACTGTGCAAATCATTGGGGAGATTATTGAAAGAAGTAGGGTTAGTGGTCTCATGAGAATTTGTTTTCATTAAAGAACAGAAAAACAATTGAAAATTTAAATATATTCTTTGTGTCTCATTTACAAAACCATCTTGTTGAATTCTTCACTTTCAGAGGAAAAAAGGTAAGAGTTGAGAACTTGTTGAACGCAAAGATCAAAATTTTACAACTTCTATTAAATCTGTGCATATGCCATCTCAATGACCTTTGATCTGCTTTCATTTTTCATTTTCCATATTATAATTATTTTGCCTCCAAAACACTTCACAATATTCTAAAGAAGTACTGAGCCATGTGGGAGAAAATACAAGAAGTCAAATATAAACACTGTCTCAACTATATCGGTCCTTTAGGATTTAAATTAACCCAGAATTTGATTAACTGTGAAGATAGAATGCTAATGCACAGATTGAGAGCTATTATAATGAATAACCTTCAGTGGTGTTAGTTTTATTCTTATATAAGCAAGAATAACTCTTCTGTCTTAGTAACTTACACTGTTTTTAAATGAAAAATACAGAATTTACCAGAAAGACATAAGTATATATGAAAGTTCAAACAAAATAAAATGAGATCTATATTATCTTTTGCTTATGTTTTTATTTGAAAAAATAAAAGAAATAAAAAGTCTATAATACCTGGGAGGATGAAACTATAACTGTAATGATATTTATACATATTATTTAAGCATAGTATTTCCTCAGATGGAGCTATTTAAATCCTCAAAGTCTCTTCTCAAATTATAGGTATTTGTAAAAATCCTTATTTTTCTTTTTTTCTTATGTTGTGGTATTTGGAGTTTATCTTCGTCACTTTTTCCTCTTTTCAAAATGCTAAAATAAAAATAAAAATCCTGTGCTCTTTAAAAGCCCCAATACTATTCTTGAACAAAGAGCTGTTTATCATTATGAGGTGTTGGTTCAAAGAACTGTCTTTTCTTTTTGTGTAAATGTCAAATCCTGGCATAGGAAATATGCCAAATCTTCCTGATATTCATGGTGTTCTTTGCAAATTGACACTTCTCAGTACTTCACGACTTAAGTGATTTGCGGTCTTCTTACCTCAAAGGAAAACATTCCCCTGTGCTGCCATTCATATTTACCACCCTTGAGAATAATTTCAAACCATTTCTCTTTATTGAATATTTTTTTCTCCACTGGGTGATGTTGACTGAGATATAGAAGTAAAAATATTTATGTAAAGTAGCCACAATTTTTTTTTGTTTTCTGTTTCCAAAAAGATAAATTCCCATCTATTTATGGTAATTATGTATTCATACAAGGCTTATATGGTTGAAACAGGAAGAGAATAAAAGAATGTCATCTTTGTTTATATTTTTCATAAGTGTACTGTTTATGTATCGTAAAATTTATTAGATGTACCATATAACATTATCATGTCAAATTATGGTAGAAAATTGGGGTAGAGCTGGCAGCAAAGGGACAAATACAAACCAAAACAACATTTCAAGAAAATAAAAGAGGGCATTAGAAGGAGAATGTTTTCCTCTGTTTTGTGTCAGGTGATAATTAGGGTGAAGGACGGTAGTGGGGGTAGGTAAGCAAAAAAGGTGAGAAAAAATGACGCCACAAGGTCAAGGTACAGAAGCTTCTAGAGATCAGAGGAAACACAGACAATGATTCTAACTCTTCTTTTCAAGAGCTAAAATAGCATTTAATAAAGTATCTCTCATAACATGGATAATAGTAAAAGAAGTAAGGAATGTTGAGTATAGTATTTAAGTATGTAGAAATAAATGAATTCAGAAAAAGTACATGCTTCTTATGAGTCTGAAATAATCAGGAAACATTGCTTATCTTGTCTTTCTTGAGCGTGTGGATGACCATTTCTGAAGTACTTTATTATTTGTGTATAATAGTAGCTATCTCTAGAGATTCTGCTGTGAGAAGCGTAAAACCTGACTTATATAATGATCTCTCCAAGGTCTGTTTTACAGTTTTTTAAAATTGAAATCATTACTGGTACATTATATATACACAACATGATTGCATTAAACATGGAGAATTTGAACCAGTATATGATACAACTTAATTATCATTTTTCCACATTCCCTTATCCACCCTACAGCCCCACCCCTATATACATAAGCTTTGTTTCCTTTTTTTATTACCATCAATTTTCCCCCTCATTACTTACCCAACCACCCCATTACCCTTTGAATATTTTCTGTCTTAACACCTGCTATGTATTGTGGAACTCATTTACATCTTTATTTTCTCATGCTGATAGAAGATACAATATTTACACATCTGTAACCTATTTATTTCACTTACGAGTATACTTTTAAGGTACGTCCATTTGAGTACAAATGACTCAATCTTATCATTTTTATGGGTTAGTAATGTTCTGTTCTATAAAAGAACCAAATCTTTTTTATCCAGTCTCCAGTTGATGGATATTTTGGTTGTTTCCAAGATTTAGCTATCACAAACTGAGCTATTATAAACATGGATGCACATATGTCTCTGTGATATGAATCTTTCTTTTAATTATTTTATGTATATATCTAGCAGAGCAATGGCCAGGTCAGCTTTAGTCCTAGCTTTTTGAGGAATCTCCACACTGATTTCCACAGTGGTTGTATAAGTCTACACTCCCACCAACAGTGGAGAAGGGTTCTCTTTTGCTTCACAGCCTAGCCAACATTTGTTCCTGGCTAATTCTGAGATAGCAACCATTCTTTGTGGAGTGAGATGGAATCTCAGAGCTGTTTTCATCTGCATCTCTCAGGTGACAAGTGATGTTCAGCACTCTTCATATTCTTCTTAGCTGCTTTTACTTCTTCCGCTGAAAAGTGCCTGTTTATTTCAGATGCCCATTTCTGGCTTGAGTCTTTAAATTTGGGTGGGCTGATTTTTTAAAGCTTCTTATACATTCTAGAGAATATCCCTTCGTCTGAGAAAGAGCTGATAAATATCCCTTCCTATATTTTTCGTTGCCTTTTCTCTCTGTTGGTGATTGCCTTTGCTGTGCAGGAGCTTTTTAATATGATGAGATCCCATTTGTTAATTTTTTCTGCTATTTCTCATGCTATAGAAATTTTGTTCATGAAATCTTTCCTAATTCAATATCTTCAAGAATTTTACCTAACCTGTTTTGTCGCAGTGTAGTGTGTCTGATTTAGTATTTAGGTCTCTAATCCAATTTGATTTTAGCTTAGTACATGGTGAAAGAGATAGGTCTAGCTTTTAGTCTTTTACAGGTTAAAGCTCAGTTTTTCCAGCTCAAAAGCTATTTACAAGAAATTGATAGCAAACATCATCTTAAATGGTCAGAAACTGAAACCTTTCACACTCAGATCAGGAAGAAAACAAGGATGTCCACTCCCACCACTCCTGTTCAATATAGTGCTGTCAACATTAGCCACAGCAATTGCACAAGAGAAAGGAAGAAAAGGAATAAAGATAGGAAAGAAAGAAGTTAAAATGTCATTATTTGCAGATGACATGATATTCTATAAAGAGGACCTTAAAAATTCAACCAAAACATGGTAGACTTAATTGCCAAGTTTAATAGTGTAGCTGGCTACAAGTCAATGTTCAAAATAAATAGCCTTTGTATTCACAAACAGACTTACTGAGAGAGAAACTGAAGAGTCCATCCCTTTCACAATAGCATCCAAAAAAAAAAAAAAAAAAGAAAAGAAAAGAAATATCTAGGAATAAATCTAACAAAGAAAGTGAAAATCCTCTACTCTGAAAACTATAGCACTCTGAAAAAGGAGATGGAAGAAGATATCAGAAAATGAAAAGATATCCCCTGAGGCTGGGTTGGAAGAACCATTGTTTTCACAATGGCTAGACAGCCACCACTATTATACAGATTCAGTGCAATCGCAATTGAAATCCCAACAGCATGTTTCACAGATCTAGAGAAAACAATGCAAAAATTCATCTGGAACCACAAAAGACCTAGATAACAAAAGCAATTCTAAGCTACAGTGTTTTTGCTTGTTCGTTTGTTTGTTTTTAAACATGAAACAGTGAGAAAAACTGACATCACATGTTTAAATATAAACTTTCAGGTTAAAATATTTAACACTGTATGTTAAATGTACAACTTCAAAACTTTCAAATACTGACTTTTACCTATAACAAAGGGTTAAATAATAGCTGCTTTGCAGTGTGCAAAGAAAACCATGTAATGTGCAGGGTAATTAACAGTATATAACTTACTAGCTATAAACACATATGAATGAATTTTAATTTCTACAAATAGGAGATAAACAGGGAAAAAGCAAAGCTTAAATCTTAAATTGCCCTAAACTCATTTCCCAAATTTTCTTGGATTTATTTCCTTGCATTGCCTGCAATATGCTTCTTTTAAATTGAATTTTAGGTAATGTAAACTACTTTTGTCTTCTTCCTACTTGAAAAAAAAGAAAATTTAACAAAATAGAAAATAATGTTTTTAATCATCTTTCAGGTGTTCCTCCGGTACTCAGTGATTGGTTATACATGTATATTAATGATTATATCATAAACCCCAGCACCCCACATTCTTACTCCACTTCCCTCAAACTTATCCTGAGTGTAAAACAGTGATCATGGAAGTGGATAACTCCAATCAGGGATTACAAATTTCCATTTCACACACACACACAAAATTTCACTCTTTTCACAAATTTTCTAGTATTTTAAGTGAAAATTAAAACAAATATAATATTAGGATTGATAAGGAGCTTTATTTGAAAAAAATATAATTCTAAAGCAAATTAATATAAAGGATAATGTAGATCTAGAATTTCCTTTCTATATGGAGATAGAAAGTAACTCAGTGATTTCTCTCAGGCCTGTATAGTAGTTTTATATCACTATTTTGGGTTAGTGATATGAAAATGATTTTCATGAATTTCCACCCCTGACATTTTTCATAGAGTGAATCCATAACTGTGAAATTAATTTCATTATGTTTTTGATCAGGTCTGTGAGAAAAGTTACACAAAAATAGTCATTTAAATCTATAAAACAATTTCAAAGTAACGCAAAGGTCTATTGATAGAAATTAAATTTCCCACTAATAAATCACCGATTGAATACATATACATTTTTTCCATTTGTACCGGTAATTCATAGACACCCTGATACTATTCACTCTTTATATTACAAAGATCTCTACTTGCTGCTGAACTCACAAGTTAATATTTGCTTAAACATAAGAAGTTGATATATGCAGTTATATTGTTCTGTTTTGTCTTACATAATGTGGAGACTACTGTATAACTTAAAACACATTAGTTTATACTAGTATAGGTTCTTGAACAAAATTAGGTATTTTTGTTTATATCATATTTCCTATAAATATATGAGGTTATGTTTATTAATAATATACACACTAAGCTGTTCATGTATATATGTGTATAATTATTGTTTAGATAATTTTTCTACTGAAGATATAAACTAACAAAAATATTTAAGAAATTAGATTAGTCATAGAGGTTTTAATTCTAATAAATAACTTTGAAATACACAGATTTTTCATTCAAATTGCTTATAATATTTATAATATAAATCATGTTTTATTAGAATTTCTGTGGTGGAATCTGATTACCTTAGAGCTCTACATGTTGTTGGACTTGACATTATTTCTTCATGACAAAGTGAACTTTTGGTTAAACAAATTCTACTTCCTCTATTTAAGAGAGAATTAACTCATCTGGAACCTGAGAAGGTGGACTAATTGATCTTTGTGTAATGCACATCTACACCACAGAGACAATATAGATTCACACAGAGTGTTCAAGTGTAAGAAAACAAAATCAAGGCAACTTATTAGATAGATCAGCCTATGCAGGAGTAAGTAAAGTCAGTGATGTGATGTTTTCACATTTGTGAGATGCTGCTATAGTCTGTTTCTTTTAACAACGCTGGTTGATTTCAAATTCTTATAAATGGTGCAGTATAGCTTCTGATTCCAAAAGGTACACCATGTATAAATACTGAAAATTGATGAACAAATATCATACAGCAACATAAAAGAAAATGCAAGTGTAAATATCAAACCAAATATTTACTTCTAGAAATCAAGTGCAACATATTAAATTTTCATCCAAATATTCTGAGCATAAGTAAATATTTTGACAAATCAATGTCATGTACCTTAAACTGGAGAAAAATCTACTGCTCCTCAGAGACCAATTTATTTTCTTACTGAACTAATGTTTTATTGAGTTTTGGTGTACAAAGCTGTGGCAGGTTATAGTGGAAAAATTAATTTAAGCTCTGGTGAATGGCTTTCTAATTTCTTGGGCTTTTGTAGCACTGTGTATAATATAATATTTATGTTATAATTTCAAAAGTTAAAAATTAAAAGTAGAAGGAAAAGAGAAAGACAGCATTCACACACACATATACACACACAGCAATGTACACACAGAAACACACACACACACCATAATGAGAAAAAGTTGTACTGGAGTGACATTTAAAAACACAAATTATATGTTCTGAACAAAAAACTATTTTAAGTGTTTGCAACTAAATTGAATATTCATACTTAAGGATAGGGCAAAGCCATTAAAATTAACATAAACATTGATGCATCCGTGTTGATCATTTTAAAAATTACGTTTGAAAACTGAATTCATGTTAGAAAAGAAAATATATATCAGAGACAAACACAGAATGTGACAGATTTGAAAATAATTGTTCAATTGTTAATGATCAATATATTTTTAGCAACTATTGTCTTAATGCACAGTAAAGCCAAATTCTTTATTACAATGGCAATAATTGTTGTTAAGTGATAGGTTGTAGAAATAAGAAGGAAAAAGAGGCATAGTCATTATCAAAAACCAGAGTTCCCCATTGAAAAGGGAGGAGTATTCATCTTAGTAAATATGTAGATTCAAGACTTTAAATCATTAAAATATTCCAGGCAACATAATTGCTACAACAGTGAGATTAGTTACCAGCTCAAGCAATAAAGATTTGGGTGATTTAAACTTTGCAGAATGGACTCCATTAAGTTTCCAAAAAGCCATTATAAACACGCAGTTTTGAAGGCTGTTGGACTTCACTAAGTGGATGCAGAAAAAAACATGTTTTTGCATACATGAATTGACAAACATGAAACAGGCCAGTAATTACAGAGTATAGATTATTTTTCTTGGGAACTACCAAGCCCAGTAATATAATACACAGACTTGGGAAATCAAGTCTGACATACTGAAAAAGAATGACTGAGTGGCTATACATAACTGAACCCTGAGGGTGACAGGAAACCACTTATTGTTGGAACACAAGAAACGCTAGAGTCAGATGCACATTTTAGAACAGCAATTCTGTCAGCATTTGGTGGAGCACGAAATAGGGGTTTATTCCAATGACCCAGTTAATTCCTGCAGCACTCTACCTTGTTGATCCTTGGAGACTCTCAATGGACTATTTCCAGCCATCATCAAGGTGATGGGCTGGTACTCACAAAGGTAATCAAAGGAAATTGACTCCCAGGACTTCAGCCCATGGTGGGATTAATATTTCTGGAATAACTGTGCTTCATAAGTATCTTATAGCCCAGATAAACTACAAAACATATGATTTCAGTTGGATGGAATATAAAAATGCATACAACTATTGCAAAGGACCAATACTAGAAGTGTGAGACAAAAAGCACAATAGGTATGTCATGGTTATTTCTTATATTTCTGTTTTCTTTTTCATATCAAGAGTAAAAGTGATCGATTTATTGCACTAAGCCACCCCAGGCAAAGACTTATTCATCCCTTCTGTCAATACAAATGTTAAACTGGAGAAATAACTATAAAATTACCTGGGTAAAGAAATCTTTTTTAATTTTTTTATTACAACACAAAACTATTACTACATAATGTAATAGACAGCTGGTATTCAATTTGAAAAAGCAGAGTTCCCAAATAGGAGGAAATGTCAGAAAAACAACAACAGAGACTTGAATCAACACAATGAAATATTTAAATTTCAGGATATTACATTTCATTGTTTAATTCTAAATACTAAAATAATTGTCTTTTCAGTAAGCCTATAGCTCAGTAGCAAAGAAATTTCATCAATGATTCAGGCAAGCATGACTTAAACATACAATCTGTTTTCAAGTTGTTAAAAGTCGAAACTGAGCTGTAAGACCTGACAAAGGTTGAGAAAATGGAGTGGGTGGGGAAAAAGAACAAGCTGCCTTGAACTTGGTCTTAGTCACATGACTGCCCACCTTTTATAATGAAATGAGTAGCCCATGCAGTTCAAAAGATATCAGTATAATTCTGCTCAATAATCAAGAACTCTGATAGACATGGGTAAAGAAGTCAGTCAGGCTATGGCAAACTGAGTGTAGAAGTGAAAAATTAGGCAAGTTTCTAACATTTAATATTTGGGAATTTATAGAAAATTCACCAGTGGAAAGACTTACCATATAAATCTAATATGCTGTGTTCTAAATTTACATCTATGAATGAAAGAAATAATTGTAATTCACTATATTTTTCCAACATGAAAATACATCTGCAAAACCTAATTGAGTCAGTTGATTTTAGATTAAGAATTTATATATGCATGCACATTTTAGACCTTAAAAACATTCAAGAAACTAGTGATTACATTTAAATGACAGAACTCTTGAATCTTTAATATACTGTTGAAGATCAATTTAAAAATATATTTGGTGGGCCAGGGAGTTAGCTCAGTGGTTCCAGCAACTGTCTTGCAAGTGAAAGGACCCGGGTTTGATTCCCTGGTAACCACATACCATACTGGACATGGAGACTCACACCCAGCAGCAATCAGTACCACATAGAACAGTGCTGGGTGTGGTGGTTCACGCCTGTAATCCCAGCACTCGGGAAGCAGAGGCAGGAGGATTGCTGTGATGTGATTTTGAGGCTGAGCTCAGGGCCAGCCTGAAGCACAAAGTGAGACCCTGTCTCAAAAAAACAAAAAACAAAAAAACAAAACAAAACAAAACAAAAATATATATGGTGATTATGATGTGACTTCTTATCAAACAAAGGCAATATTTTGCCCTAAAATATCTATAAGACCACAAAAAATCTTTAAAAGTAATAGGTGTAATTATCTTCCAATGCCTCAAATAAAATTGAAAGTTGCTCATCAGTTTCAGTCTATGGAAGATTAGAAGTAACAGTTCATCAATATGCATTATTTCACTTAGTCATTTGTCAAATTCTTGAATGCTCAGCATGAGCTGGGACTGTTACAGTAGTAAATCATATTATCTCTTCTATGAAGGGTTTATTGACAATCTTGCCAATGGAATGCTGATAATAAAAGAGTAGAGAGGCTGAGTCTATATCCTGGTAATGTCACAAGATGGCAGAGTTTCTGGTTCCCTACTCCTAATCCCTAATAGCAAAAATTATTTGATAGCCAGTCATAAGACAAAGGGCCTTCAATGGCATTTATGGGTGTGGGTAGAACACTGTGAAAACCTGGAACAGCCCAATGTGGACAACTCTTCTGAGAAGGTAAACCCAGGGCCAGTCAGTGGTTTCACTGACTATCATCTGAGATGCAGACTTAATAGGACTCCAATCTTCTGTGGGTTGGATTCATTCCCACTAGGTTTTGGTCCTTGCCCAAGCACCATCACTGATGGAGCATGAGTCTTACACGTGAAAGGACTGAAAATCTTGTCTTGGTTGCAGGCCCTGAAAGTGCTTGTAAACCAGATTTCTTTCTCAAAAATAGTCTAAAACCACTGGGAAACATGCCCACCTATAGCCTTGGAAGAAATCTTTCCCAATACATTCTCCTAGAAGTCCAGAGGCAATCCAGTGTATGCGTGAATTGAACAGTTACCCAATTTGCTCAATGACTGGTTGCAGCTCTGTGAGCTCCAGAATGTGCTGTGAACCTACCAGTGGCCATGCAGTGCAGATCCATACAACCCAGATTTAGCTCTGCTCAGTGAAGCTCTTCAGTCAATATTCCTAGCACGGGAGCCCAAAGAACAAAGGGCTTTACTTCACAAACTATTCTGAAGAGATTGAAAAGGTCTAAATTCTTTCACAGGGATAGATTAAACACAAATTATGTGATAGCAACAAAAGAAATCCCTGAAGCACAACAAACAAATGTATCATTTGGCAAATAATTGAAATAAGCACATTGAAGAATCTCAGTGGAATGTGATAGGCTACATATTAACAAATAAAAGTCAGGAAGACAATGGATGGACATGATAGACAAAATTAAGAGGAAAAAAGTAAAAGAAAGAAATGGAAATTTCAGAACTGAAAAATAGGCAACAGAGTAGAAACTTTCAGTAGATTGCCTTAAAAGGAGACTGGATCATGGAGAAGAATCAGTAATCCAAAAGAAAGCTATGGAAAATTAGATCATTGTGGAAAGCAAGAAAGTTGAAAAGAGCAAATAAAAGACAAATGTGCAGTGTGTAGATATCTCAGAAGGAAAAAAGACAGATAAAGGGACAGTAGATATTTATATATTTCAAATAAAAAGGAGCTTATAAAAAGCTGTCAAGGGCTTTCCCAGCTAAGTATGTTTCAGGTCAGGAAGGAGACAGTTCTCATATTTAAGGTCACTGAAAAAAAATAATTAATGTACCTACAGTGCTGGCCTCCTAAAAATAGTAGAGAAAAAGATATTGATGCAAGAACAACCAAACTGAATAGTTGCACCGTAATACAATGAATCTTAAAATTAATAAATGTTAAAAAAATGTGAGTCAAGTTGAAACAAAAATGCTTAATCATAACAAGAACTATACAGGCAAATCTATAACTAAATTTGAAATACCATAATACTGGTAGAGAACCTGAGTCATATTTCAACTCTAATATAAAATTCTAAAAGCAAAAAGTATGGAAGATAATTAGCTACAGTTGTTTGTAGATGGGTCCCAAATGTAAGCACCCCTTGCAGCATGACATCAGCTGACAGGTGAGGGAGGAAGGAGAAGAAAAAAGAAAAATGACTGTAGGATTACACCTTTTGGTAGAATCTGAAAAGTGTAAGACACTACTCAGATCCAGTACTACCACCTTCATGCCACCCAAGATGTCCAGAGTCACCTAGCATGACTTGCAGCCACTATGTCAGTGCCAGAATGGACCACCCAATGGGTCTGTGTCAATGGAGATGAATCTGGAGATTTATCTGACACAGACTCACAAAAATGCATCTGCACAATCAGCCTACGGGGGCACCTTGAGGGATTGTGATACTGTGGAGTCTGAGACCTCCTGCTCTCTCAATCCCATAATTGGGAATGGAGGTTGACTCCTTACAGCTAATAATCATCCTGGCTCTTGACTTTTTAAAGTGCAAAGCATAGTCCACATCAATACACATGCTAATTTCCTTTCATAAACTTCACTCTTTATAAATCTGCACATTATGTTAACGTTGTAACAAAATTTCACTTTTCAAAAATTTTTTTTCTAAACATCATCTTCCTTCATGTTTGTCTTTCTTTGTATTTTGCTTTCAGTTTCACTTTCCTTCTCTCCATATCAGGCCTTCACCAACAAAAGAGCCTGATGCAACATTTCATCAGTTGGCTTCTAGTCATCTAGTAATTTTGCTGTAAGGTATCTTATCCCCGGTAAGAGGAATGCACTTTCAAAGACAGCCTGGTAGTTTTTCTCAGCACCACTCTTAGCAAATCTTTTTTTTTAAATTTATTTTAAAAAATTTTTAAATCTTTATTGGTACATTACATAAACGCTTCATAATTGCACTCCATACTGGGGATTTGTACCAGTATAAGACACAACTTAATTCTCATTTTTTCCCATAGTCCTACCCACCCTATCGCCCCCTATATACATAAAGTTTGTTTCCTTACTTTTTTGTTACAATGTCATCATTTTTCCCCCTTCACCCTATTTTACATTGAGCATTTTCTATTTCCCAATATATAACATATAATTCTAGGACTCATTTACATCTTTATTTTCTCATACCAGAGAAAAGATGCGATATGTACCTATCTGTGCCCTATTTATTTCACTTATGAGGATATCCTCAAGGTATGTCCATTTAAGTATAAATGATTCAAAGTTATCTTTTTTATGGCAGAGTAATACTCCATTCTGTAGAAGAACCACAGCTTTTTTATCCAGTCTCCAGTGGATGGACACTTGGGTTGTTTCCAAGATGTATCAATCACAAATTGGGCTGCTATAAACATGGGTGCACATATGTCACTGTGATATGAGTCTTTTAATTCTTGTGTGTATATACCTAGCAGGGCAATGGCCAGGTCAAATGGGACCTCCAATCCTATCTTTTTGAGGAATCTCCAAACTGACCTCCAGAGGGGTTGTACGAGTCTACAGTCCCACCAACAGTGGAGAAGGGTTCCTTCTCCACACCCTCACCAACATTTGCCGTTGGCTGATCTCACTCTTAGCAAATCTTTATCTCTTTGTCAGTGCAAGTAGTAGAACTGGATTCCTAGCACATTTTCCTCACTTAACCTCCAATGATTCAGTGTCCTAAGGAATACTGGTATGCTAGTTACTTCTCTCTCATTGCTGAAATGAAATATTCAACGCACAGAGTTAAAGGAGAAAAGGTTTATTTTGCTCACAGTAACTAGCTGGCTCCAAGACAGAAATGGCAAATAGATATCACAGAGGAGATGTAACATGGGACACACAAAGCAATGAAGGTAACAGGAACCTTAATATTGTCTTTTATCTTATTCAGACTCTGGGGTTAGGGCAGTGCCAAACAAGTCACTCATGTGTAGTGGTTTCATAATCACATGCCCTGAGCTCCAGCGTCTCATAGTCCAGATTCAGCCACTGCTGAATCTGGAAGCCCACCTCATCTCTAAGAGGCTCTGGGGCAACTTCTAAACATTAGCCATAACAACCGTTTTCAGCATTTTCAGGTGATACTCTTATCTGACACAGCTACTAGTTAGTCAAATCAGATTTCAGAGAGAGGATTTTTAGGCTTCAGGGGTCATTCGATGAATACTAGTGGTGGAACTACTCCTAAATGAAGGAAGAGTCATCATCTATATTAAGAATGAGAAGCAGCAGGACAGGGAGATAAGATAATGTCTACTACATTGTTACAATCCACAGAACAAGGGGAGGGAGTTTCCCACATCAGAAAGTCATAACAGTAAATACCAAAGAGACAAAATCTCTACTTGGTCACTTACCATGCTCATGACATGAGAGTTTATGTAAATTATTTGCCTCAATTTTCCCATATTTATAATGGAAATAATTATGTTTGTTAAACACATTATTATAATGGTATATATATATCACATGATTTGTGAACAAGTTTAAAAACATTGTGTTTCTCATGAAAGCAGACACCAGGTGTTCTATTTCTAAATAGAGATTTTTTTTTTTGAGACAAGGCCTCACTTTTTAGTTAAGGCTGGTCCTGAACTCATTCTGGAACTCAGCAATCCTCCTGCCTCTGCCTCTTGAGTTCTGGGGTTACAGGTGTGAGCCACCACACCTGCATTGCTGTGTATGGTTACTAGGGATGGAACCCGGGTCCTTCTGCTTGCATGGTAGACACTGGAACCACTGAGCTACATCTCCAGCCTTCTAAATATAAAATAAAAAGCCAAATTTCTCTTATTCTATCTCTGGGGCAGCATTGTGGCATAACTTCTAGTATTGCATTGATTCCACAATAAGGAACCTGAGATGTAAAATATTAAGTTAATCATGAGTAATCCAAATGGCCATTATATATAAAAGTATTATAAAAACTAATTAAACATATATTTACCTGAACACTTAGATCTGAAACTGAACACATTGTGATCTCACATGTACTTTCCTATATCTCATCTAGATTAACTTACTAATATATTTGTCTATACTTCTCTATTTCATTATAAACTTATCCTATTATACTGTTTTATTCCTGTCATTTATGCAATAAAATTATCATTTCAAATATTATACTTAATATTATACATTACCCTTTCCAGGTTTTCACCCTAATACTTTAGGCAAATTATTTTTTTATCTGTTTGTTCATCTCTTTGTGTTTTTCTTGAATCATTATTTCTAGAACTGTGTCACAGGGTACCATCAGCCATGGCCACCTATTTTAGCCCCAGCAGTTCATAATTTAGTGATTACAAAGATTCTCATTTTAGCTGGTTCAGCCAGATTGCGAGCATGTCTCTCAGCTAATTGGACAGGAGCAGAAAGTGATGTGAACAGGAGGGTAACGCAGAGAGATCTCGGGTTTGGCAGGCGAAGTGGCAGCATCAGGAGCCTTAGTGGGGGAGACAGTGCTCACAGGCACTTTGCAAGGTTCGCATCATGATCCCAACCTGTTCAGGACTCCAGTGCCTAGCGAGGCTGTTTCTTGATTAATATCAAGTCAAGTGTTTTGTCCTTGTAAGACGTGGCTTAGTAAACCTGAGGTTAAGGCCAGTTTGCCTTTTTTTCTGTGACTATTTTACCTCCTACTTACAGATAGACAGTCTTTTCCCCAAGTGAGGTCCAGTGTGATAAGTTTCTTTTAATATAACAAATGTGGATGGGAAGGAAGTATATATAATTATACACGAGTATAAAGGAATCTATAGTCAGTATCTACATAGGGGTAAAATTAACTTCCTCTCTCATAGTGGGGTTTGGGGGCTGGAAATGAAGCCTTTCATAGGAATCTTGTAATATGTGTTGTATTTGTGCACATGTACTACTACATGTAGTACATGGAGTACCTAATATCATTCTTCAATAGTAGAAGAATAACAAAACCAATAAGTTCTTGGGAGTTAAACATGGACTGAGATACTAAGTCTGTGAATGTGTCCTTTCTAGAGACCATCACCTATGATGTGTGCTTTAGTTCAAATCTACTGTTTCTGTGCCAGTAAAACGTAGACATTGTCATTATTGTTGGGAGCATATTTGTCCCACACTACCTAAAAGACAGCTAGCTTCTATTGTGATCTCTCTAATCAGATTGCTTTGTCTCACAAGACAAATTTGACTCTAATCATTAGTACCCAGAGGAGAGCTTCAAATTAATTTGGCAAAGAACGTATCATCATAATTTTTTGAGAAAAACAATAATTGAGGTTAATTTATTCAGAGGAAGACATTGTGGGCTTTTTCTCATAACCAATGAGTAGTTTTTTTTAATACTTATTTATCCTTAATACATAACACAGTTTTTTATCAGCTAATTGCAGACAGGTTTGGTAAGTTTTCTTAAGATCAAAATGACAAGCCAGTTTGTTGAGGATATTTGCTGAGGACTGCACACCTAAAACTCCACTACATCCCACTGGGAGACCACATTTGGAAGAATAAATGTCCATAACACAAACGGTGCATTCTTGTGTCAAGGGAGATGGGAAAATATTCCATGTGGAAGTGATTTACTAAATCCAGAAGAAATGCCCATGGTGATAAGGCTGCTCTCCAAACCCAGTGACAATTTTTATTCACATAACTCAAGTTATGATGAAGGTCTTGTTTTTTCTTGCAACACTAAAAAAGACTTTGCCACCTGCATCTAGCTGCGTATCTGTAAATAACAGATTGCACCAATTATGTTAGTGCTCTGTTGCTGTATATTAAAATAAAATGCAGCAGTGAGAATGATTTATAGGCAAATTCCTCCTTGATAATTCTAAAGCTGATAGACAGAGATGTACGAAATGTATTAAACTGAATACAAGCTCTGTAGAAACACATATAATCAAGCTTTACTTGTACAAAACAAGAAAGCTATGACTAATTTCAAATAATGTTGTTTGCCTAACCAAATGAGACATGTAAAGGTCAACTTTGTACTGAAAATATGATTTCAAGAAAATGAAACCCTCTTTGGCGTTATGTATTTTACTTGGAATGAGCGATACATAAAATTAAAGAACGTTAATGAGCTAAATGTTGTGATAGTCAGGATGAGTTCCACTACTTGCTAGAAAGTAATTTTGAAAATCTAATGGTTAAAGCTTCAGTTTCTAAGTGAAGGTAATAATCAAACCTTATAAACACTACTTTTTACCTAAACTTTTAGTTTAAAAAGTAATGATTTCCAAACAACTGTATTATTATCATTATTAACTTGGCATGATTACCACTCTGCTCAACAGTTTTCTCCTAGAGAAAATAAATTGAAGCAATTTGTTAAAAACAGTGTCAGAAAAAGAACTCTAAATACACCAATATCCTTGCAGATGACTTAAAATGTTCTTTTAGACATATTTATTCAGAGGAAAACTTTTCTCCTTTTTTATAAGTCCTGGAACTTAACTCCCAATCTGAATATGTGGAGGAGATGGAATGTAATTTTCTTTTAATATTTAAGAGCAAACAGAAGTTACCATTCTTGCACTGTCTTTTGCTTTCGCATTTGCCACACCCAGTTCCATATCTTGTAGCACCAACGCTATAAAATAATGTCTGGTTTTAGGGAGGATCTTGTTTCCTGAGCATCCTTAACATCTAGCTCAGGCACAGAGGCAGAGTGAAGAGTGAAAACTCACCTTTCAATGATTAATTGAAATTTATATAATTAATTACCTTATGATTAATTCTATAAATTTATATGCACTCTTCATTCTGGAACCCAACAGTTCTTCACAAGATGTCTTTTTTTTTAGCCCTTTTTGGGAAACAAATGTGATCTTTAAGTTATGCATGATAACATAAAATCCATCTGTATTTTCTCATTGTGTTTTTTTCTGCACTCTGTCACGACTGCACTAGACTCATAATTTATTGATCTCATTGTGATTCTTGATTTCATCATTTCAAAGAATTAAATTCAAAGATTAATTCAAAGATTTAAAAGAAATAGGTTTGTTAAGAATAGCCAAACCCATAAGTGAGAACTGCATTATTATTTATAGAGAGTTAAGAAATTATGTTAATGAGCTGGCACCAGAATGTGAGTGGATCTTCTTACTCTTGAATACAGCTACTCTGCTACAAGAAGGTCAAATACTTTTGGAAAGACAGAATGGAAGAGAACCAAAATGCTCTCTCTCTTTTTTTTTTTATTCATTTACATCTTTATTTTCTCATACCAGACAAAAGATGTGATTTTTTACATATCTGTGATCTATTTATTTCACTTATGAGGATATCCTTAAGGTATGTCCATTTAAGTATAAATGATTCAAACTTATCATTTTTTATGGCTGAGTAATGCTTCATTCTGTAGAAGAACTACAGGTTTTTTATCCAATCTCCAGTTGATGGACATTTAGATTGTTTCCATGCTTTAGCAAACACAAACTGAGCTGCTATAAACATGAGTGCACATATATCACTGTGACATGAGTCTTTTAATTCTTTTGTGTATATACCTAGCAGAGAGATGGCTGGATAAAAAAAAAAAAAAAAAAACTCTCTCTTTTAACATTTCACCTGAGCTCCCAGAGAACTGCACACACCCACAGAAAGCGGGATGTTGAAATGTAGCATTTAGGGTCCAAGGAAAAGTGCTGCTCTGGTCAAGAGGGATTTTCCCTCTTTGTGAAATGCAGGGAGAAAAAAAGAAAGGGATTCTGGTCTACCCAGAGGCTCCTGAAAGTTAAATATTTCTATGTCACATTCTTGTGAAATGGACCTTAGAGTAAACTGTTTTGTGGAAATGCATGATGAAAGCAAACGCCCTTTAGGTAATACATTCTGTCAGTTCACATGAGATGTCCCACTTCATCTTCCATGGGCAAATATGCTAGATAACTAATTTTAAAAAGGTGAAACTGGAAATTCTGTATGAGGTTCTGTATGGGACAGAAGCTAATTTGATAAATAAAGTTGTTCAGATATTTTCATCCTTCCTAGATTTCTCCTTGATCATTCTGTCAGTTACTGAGTGAGGTGCAGTAAAGTCTCCATTTGGACGGACAACTTTGGATTTGGTTCTTCCCTTCTGTTAAATATTTCTGTACAATGGAATATTATGTTAGTAAAGGTAGGGTATTTATAATCGTTAAATTTTTCTGTGTTTTTAGGCCTTGTATTTTTGAATTTCATATGCCACTTTATTATCTCTAGAAATAACTCATGTGTCACAGTCTACTATGTTTGATACCCATATAGATCTTATGAATTTTCTTTCAATAAAATATGTCCATGCCAGCCCACGTACTCTATTGCAGTATTCAAATTTTCAGTTGCTTGTCCCTTTAAATACTTTCCTTTCACACAGAACACATTTTTAGCAAATACACTATGTGATCCAAAATCTGACTTTGTAATGAAGGTTTTTACTCAGATTCAATTTAAATTCATCTATGGCATTAATGCTTAGCATCTGACATTTTTTGTTTTATTTTTATAGATGTTGTATCATATTTTTCCTGCTTCTCAACTATAATAATTATTCTATTTCAATTAGTGTTTTCTATTACAAAATATTTTACTATCGAATAATTTCTTCACAAATGCATCCTGAAGTCATTAGCGTCTAATTTAAATAAGTAACATCACTTCCCAGTTAATTTTATGACCTTACAATATATTGATTTTAGTTTCTCCTACTTTTGATTTGATTGTATGCATATATTTCATTACTACCTTTATTTTCAACTCCATAATTCATGATATTGTGTGTACAGCAGTGTTCATTTACCTCATTACCATAGTCACTTTCTTTTCTACATTTGCATGTCTTTGCTTGGTGTGTTTGATGAGCCCAAAGATCAGTGTTTCATATTGCCTTTATTGTAGTATATATCTCTGCAGAAATCAGTATAAGTACTCAGACTTCTGAATTCTTAAAATAAATAAAATATGATTTCCCTGATTTCCTAACAGTTACTGTTCACTGATATAGTAACTGAAAAATAACTTAATTTTTAACAATAATTCATTTTTATGGAACATATATTATTTCTGACTCTATTTTTTTCTTGTTCAAAAGGACTGAATGAAATGATTGGAATATTATCTAGAAAAAGTTCAAGAAAAAAAATGTATAATCTCAGTTCTTGGGAGGCAGAGGCAGGAGGATTGCTGAGTTTAGGACCAGCCTGAACTACAAAGTGAGACCCTATCTCAAAAAATAAAAATAAATAAATAACTGGACATGATTCTAGAGGATTATTTGGTTGGAAATTTGAAATGAGGAAAGAGATAAAATTGAAAAACACAGCAGCAGCTCTTTTTGCATGAGACATCAGGATATGGTCAGTATAGATTCAGTAGGTAGATGATGCGTTAGTTTTCCAAACTATTCTAATTCTTTGGAGGTGTGTATTTAACAGTCATCCTTATATACATGAATTTCTTGGAATTAAATGATAAAAGAGACCTGATACTGATAATATGCTGTCGATTTATAATACAAGCCACAAAACTGAGCTTCAAAAACAAAATAAGAGTTGAAAGGAAAATTCAGTCTCATAGGTTTAGCCAGCCTCTTAACTGCAGCAAGCAGTTTATTAGAATCCTTACATTATTGCACAGGATATCTGTGTATATATAGTAAACAGCCTAGTTTGAAAATTAAAAATAGCCTGGTTTAGAAAATTCGAAACACAAGTTCCACGACCTAAAAAAGCATGAGGCAACTTAGCTCTCTCTATACTTTGCTGATAGGTAAGATCCAACTTTCTCACAAATCTATCATTATACTTCTGTTTATCATAGTAAACCCACACTCTTTGCCTGCAGAAAAGACTTAATTTATATGTGAATCTTAGCAGTTTAAGATTTAATCAATTCATGATAATGATCGAGAAATGAGGTGCTCTATCTTCTTTTTCTTTTGTAAACAATAAAAAGTTGAGGAAGTGACATTAAGCAAAAAGAAACTAGGACAAGTGTCCCATGGGTTTCATAGTTAAGGATGTGTTTAAATCAATGATTTATGATTCAACACTTTGCAAATGAGTGTAGGAAACTTTCAGTACTTTTTTAATTTAGAAATTTCAAGATGCCTAAATTACTACATATTTAGGATTGCTTTTGCCTTCGTTTCTTTGGGGTGATATAAAAATGTCTTTGACTGGGTACTTTGTGAATAATAGAAAATTTTGTTTTTATAGTTCTACTGTCTGGAAATCAAAGGTTAAGTTACCAGTGAGTATTTTGTCTAGGGAAAATTTCCTCTCTGCTTCACCAGTTTGGAGCAGGTAATGAAAGCTCCCTCAGGCCTCTTTCCTGAAGCACTAACATCGTTCAGAAAGAAAGACTTCCAAGGCCCTGGGATTTAGCTCAGTGGTTCTGGTGCCTACCTTTCAAGAGCAAAGACCCAGGTTCAAGTCCTGCTAACCACAAACAACAATTCTGGGCATGGAGCCTACCAGCAATCCTAACCACATACCAGGCTTCTTACGACTTGACCATAGCTGGGAGACCTTGCCTTTTAATAAGGTCACTATGGATATTAAAACAAGTTTGTTTACAAAAAGAAGACCTTTAAAAACTGTCAAATCAATTTTTACTCTCTTGAGCATCATAATATCTAAACATATGAACTACTAGAGAAAAATTTTAATGAATCTAAAGTATGCTTGATCAACTTACTGATACTTAGAACCACAAACTATGGAATACAGATTCTGATTACTATTGTAAGTGAAATTTTTCTGTAGACATTAAAAATGTCAAAGCCAAGCAACTATGTTTTCTCATATATCAATATTAACTTTATGAGTATTATTAACTTTTAATAATACTTTTATTTCCTATCACTCAGGAAATATGAATAGTGAGAAATGCTATCAATGAAATAATACAGAGCACACTGCACACTGTGGCAGGTAATTGTGTCAGTCTCAGTAAGAAATGCCACACTACCTGGATGAGCACAGCTCTGGGTGTGGCTGATCAGACTACTGGAGACAGAAGAGCCGCCATTGGGCAGCACTAATGAATACGCTTGGTCATTAATGGGACAAAAGGGAAGTGGCTGAAGAAGGCCCACTTCTTTTGTATAAATTAGTTATACTGTTATATTCTAAATATACATAATGATCACATTCATCACAGGAAATTTGTACCTGTACAGGATATATCTTGCTTCTTCTTGTCCCAGTTATTTCTCCCCTCTTCCATCCCCTCTCCTCCTCATCTACAAAAGCTTCAACACCCCAAGTGTCCATCAGCCCAATGAAAGGATAAGAAGATGTTTTTATATAATTCAATAGAGTACTACTCAGTCATAAAGAAAGATGAGATATTTGTAGCTAAATGGATGAATCTTAAGAGCATCTTCTTAAATGTAATAAATCAGACAGATATCTGTACATATTACATTTCCTTTCTGGTGTGAGTAACTGAAAGGATGAATAAGAACCAAAATATATAATAGATAACATGAAACAGGGAGAAAATGTCCAAAAGAAAAGGAAAGCTGAAGGGGTAGAGGTGAGCAGGAAAAAGAGATAAAACAAGACAATTTAAAGAAATGAAAGTCTCACTTCTCATGTCTGTTTTTTTCAACGTAGCTCCAATCTTCACATTCACCATGGAAATTGTCTTTTGACCTTAACAGAGTCTGCAGCCTTCAGCATCAACCCCGTTGCATTAAGGGACAGATCCTGAACTGGAGCCTTCTGGTCTCCAGCACACAGATGATCCTTTGTACTCTTCACCCTCATCCTTCAGCCTGCCATTGTAAATCCACATATGTATAAATTTATATATTTATATGTGTATAAATATATGTAGGTATATGTATAAATACATTTATATATAAACACACATATATACATATATACACACATGCATATACATAAACATACATGAATATACATATATACCTATAAATACATATATTTATACATAAATATATACATATGTGTATATATGTAAGTATATATATATTATATATATTACATATGTGTTTCTGTAGTGAACACAAAGTGGTACATACAGAGGCACATAATAAGGAGCAAAATACACATAACACTGGCAGTCAACATGTACCATTCTATGTGGCACTGACAGAGAAAGATATGATTCATCCACTCATCTACTTACCTATGGTTATGCTCCAGCTTATAGGAGGGATCTGTAAGTGGAATTTCAAAAACCCTGTAGGGATATATTTATATCCAACATATTGTAAATATTTTAAATTTTGGTTAGAAGTGTTTTCCTAGAATATCTTGTCTATATTACATTAATTTTTGGTCGGAAAACAATATTTCTAAATGTGAATGAAACACTTCCCCTGAAAAGAAAAGGTAATCTATTCTTTTATTTCAAAGAGAAATATTCATTTTGAAACAATGCCATAGAATTTTTCTAATATTCTTAAATGGAGAAAAGTATCTCAATTTTTTTGATAGTTTAGTTATACACTGTCCAAGACTTTTTATGGCTGCATTGTCTACATATAAAACAATTTGGACATTATCTCTACTTACCCAATACCTATTCATCCAAATCCATGAAAACACATACTTGCATGTTGATTAGACTTAGTAGAAATATATGAACCATGTTCCAGATCATAAATGTTATAGCTCAATGGACGAAATATCTGGGTTCTTGGGTACAAAAAAGGAAGAAGTTAGCTGCATTCTCACAGGGAGGAAGCTGGACCAGGCAGAAAGAAGGGATGTCAGGAGGAGGAAGGGCCTTGAGCAGCAGAGGCTTCCTGTATCTCAAGGCTCCAAGTGTCTCACAATTCCTCTTTCACTGATGTTTGTACTAAAGGTCTGCCACCCTGGGCCTCAGACCTCCTAAGTGTAAGCACATATAATCCCTAGGGTGGTGCTCACAGCCCGAAGAAGGGAAGAGAGCATCTCAGTTTCTCTCTCTCTAACTATCATAGGGACTGGTGAGAATTTCCCTGCATTTCTCTGTATTCTCACTGGATTGATATTTATTCACATCGCTACTCACACTTTCACCTTTTCCCTGTTACTCAGATCCTCCGCCTCTCTCCACTATAATGCAGATTCTAAGAGAGAAACAGTCACAATATCTCTGAGCTTTGCACAGATCACTGCTCATTAATCATTTATCTAATGTAAATAATACATGGATTTTTTGCAGTCTTGTGGACATGACCAAACAGGTGTTGTGTGGATGGCTCGCATAGACTGTTTGTGCTCATAGGTTCAGCTAAGTGTGGATGAAAATATTTTGCTTCTGAATTGTAGCTGTACTGATTGGGTAAGACATTTTTTTTACTTTCTTGTTACCAAATATGAGTCTAAAAAATACAGTTTAACAACTATGCACCAACCTTTTACATTATATATGTATTATAAGTAATTTGGGGCACAATGAAAGAATAGAAGAGAATATGCATAGATTACACAGCAATGAGCCAGTTCATGAAGGCTTCTGTTCATAATATTGCTTCCCTCACAAGGTGCCAGAACAGACCATGACCACCTTTCCCAGAATCTGGGAATACATTAAGTTTTCAACTCATGGTATCCCTGTGATCAAATGCTACACCATTTTGTAACAGGAAATTGAACATCTCTGACTTTGATATGCGGGAGGTCCAGGTTCAATCCCCAATGTATACCAAAAGCTTAGTGTTATCAAAGTGAAACAAAGGATTCTGAGTTCCATCTTGGAGTTATCCAAACTGATTCGAATCAACATATATTAATACAATATTCTAGGATTTTCAAGAGAAAGAATTTCCCTTTTTACATACACATATACATATATCCCAACAATTGCAACTTTTTAAGAACTTTACTTTCTGATTAGGCTACCAAATTATTACAGATGATTATTGTAATGTTCAAAATCTCTGACCTAAACAGTATTTTTCCCAGATTCATAATTTTCAAGCATAAATTAATGGATAAATGTTTAGGAACCATAAGTGTTATATGCTGGTGAGTCACTACTTTTTAGGTGTGAAAGTAAATTTAATTCTTTGTTCTGTTCATTGTGAATGCACTCAAGTTGGGGATTTTATTTTCTCTATCAATTGATACTGCAATTAAATGAATGAAATTAGATGACATAGTTGATAGGTAAAAAGAATCTTCATACTTTAAAAATTGCCATTTGCACAGAATTTGTTGAAGACCATCTATTATTCTCAAAAATTCACTTACAAACAAAATTCACATTCTAGCCTATTTACTTTGTTGCACATTTTAGCCAAAAACTCGCTGAAGAGATGGTAGAAACTAAGTTAAAATTATTAAGATGAAGAAGTTATTTAGTTGGCACCTTCTAAAATTGCACAGTTCTTTTTTTCCTTCTCTATAAATGAGGGTAACAAGAAAACCAATCAAATGTACGTCTTTATGTAACAGTCACCGTAAGTAAAAGCATTGATGCATTGATGAAAGTCTGCTTTCCATTCTATGCATCCTGACTTCTTAAAGTGACCACGTATAAATTAAAACCTATCTATGTGACAAGCAGAGACTAATTTGAAGATCTTTTATTTCTAAATAGGTAGTGGGTGAAACATTAATTGCAAAACATTGCTTAGCAATTTCTGCCTTCATCTTCTGTGGAGATTAATAGCTTTCCTTGAAGTACCAACTGCTTTCTATTTATCAAAGAGAAATCAGTGACTGGGAATTCTGCTACTTAACAAAGGGGAGGTAGTGGATGGACTTTTAACTTCATGGATGGCACCTTGAAGTTGGAGTTAAAATAATACTGTCAATACCCTCCTTCTTTCCATGATGCCTTAAAAGTAATAATTGCTTTTCCTCCCATTTTGATCAATATGCCCTTCATATCTTTAACACTATTCTGCTGGATTGACTTTCTACACTTAGGCTCTCAATAGCCTCCATCCTACACATTGCTTTATGCCAAAGTATAGCTTAGTATTTATTCTCCTAGTAATTGTCATGGTTTAGAGCAGTTATTAGTATATTTCCTAAAAGGATTAATTGTTCCTTTTTTAGTTTTTTGAGGAAAAAGTCCCACTTTGTAGTTCAGGGCTGGTCCTGAGCTCAGCAATCCTCCTGCCTCTGCCTCCTGAGTGGTGAGAATACAGGCACAAGCCACCACACCCGACACTGTGGTATGTGGAACTGATTACTGGAGGGCGTGAGTCACCATGACTGCCATTGCTATATGCGGTTACTGGGGATAAAACTCAGGACCTTGTGCGTGCAAGGCAGGCACCGGAACCACTGAGCTAAATGCCTGGCCCACTTTTCACATTCTTATACATACAAGGTTTGCATCAAAAACTCAGAAAAATGAACACTATATGACATTCACATAACTCATGGAAATATGCAAAAATATTTGAGATTGAAATTATATATGAAATAAGAAATCTCATAGATTCAGATTCAACTGCTCATATATTTTTATGGCAATTTAAAGTTAATTCTACTTGATTCTGATAGTATGATAATACGGTAGCATATTAGATACCTGGTGTTAGGATGAAACTATATTTAAATACTTTAATGATCAATATTTAGACTATGATTCCTTAAAATAAATATATTTTGTAGAAGACTTTTGAATGATTTTTAATGCAATTTAATTTTTTAAGAAAGTAATGCTTGTCCTATTGATGGAGGAAAACTTGTCCAAACTAAAGTCCAGGACATATTTAAGGGTTGGAAATTGGTTGTAAATATATGTATATTGATTTCAGCTCACATTCTCTTGTTGACCAGCTTGTAGAACATGGATGTAGACATTTATTGTAACTGTACTCTAATACATGATTAGGAAAAACTGAAATATAGATTAACTTGTGAACGAAACATCATTGTATTCCTTTTAGATATTGGAAAGTTGAGGCCACTGACCTTGAAATGACTTACTCAGAATTAAGTAGCTGTGTAGTAATTGGGTTTATCTTTGTCCTAAGTCATTTTATTCTGAATTTATTATACCTTCCTTTTGACATTATGGTTATGGAAAGTGAAACATGAAATTGTAGTGTATTTTAGTTTCTGCAATAAAATGTTAAACATAAGAAATTCAAATACTTTTGTAATTGTTCTGTAACCAATCTCATGTATCCAATTTGCCCTATCTTCTGAGAACAGATGATATTTCTAAAATGGCACAGATTGGACCCAGTTTCTAATTTACTTTCTTTTGTAATCAGCGGTATACTAATACATTCATGTACTCATTACAATATAATGCCCAGAGTGACCAAAACTTAAACAGTATTTTAAACATATTCCTTCTACAGGAATCTTAAATTACACATACAGAGAGAAAATATGTACGTCATTCAAAGTTTTCTAGAACAAAATATTTAAGTATTTATATAAATTGAGTTTACTGAGGGTAAGCTTTTTGAGTAAGTATGGTATGTTGAGTTAAACTAGAAATGAAGAAGGTTTCTTAAGAGAGATGCATAAGAATTTTTTGAAGTTATGCAGTCTTCTTTCATTAGAGGAGTATCTTCCCTTTTTTGTGCACAAACGAAGCTGAGTGATTGCTGCCATCTGATTCGACTGGAAGCCTTTCAGTTATGATCAATATACACAGAACAGTAGGGTCGCATCAGGAACAAGGACACCATACATGATGAGTAGTCTGGTTGTGTAACCCAGAGGACCTGATCTTGGCTTTGGTGAGGCCCAAATTAGTATAAAATCTATAGCTCCTTTTTCATGTAATATCACCCCTCCTAGCCCAAAGCTCCCACCAGATATTTGGCAGTCAGGTGAAATTCAAAACAACCTTCTGTCTTCAGCAAATACAGTCACACTCATATAATACTTCTCAAATATTCATGAAAGAATTTAATCTAAGGTAATTTGTTTTTCCTTAGAAATTCTCTTAGAACTCAGCCTCTAAATAATACTATTGTCACAATAGAAACTGTGTGATGATGGGGACTTGATTTTAACTTTCTTGGCTCTTAGACAACAAAAGCTTATATTTTTCAGATACATCCCATTACTTTTGAAGTGGTCCTTACAAGAGAAGTTTTGAAGAAATTTGGTCAAAAAATAATACAGCACCTAGAAAATTTTTCAAGGTGATATATTTTCAACTGTATCATCTATTTATCATTTAAATGAATTGCAAGGAAATAAATTTAAGATTATTTAATATTCTTTGTGTGTATCTTTTCTAATGTCAGACTTGTGGATAGTTGATTTTTGAATGTAGTTGAAATTTTAGAATATAGACACAGTATTTTGTTACAAAAAGAAATAATGAATGCATTTGAAAATATACTAACTTTCCTTTTTTTAAATATAAGAAATATAAGTATGATTAGTATTGTTTCAAATAGCTGCACTAAAAGTCAAATGAATAATACCATGTTGATAGTTTTCATTGTTTATCATTAATAAATTATTTTTCTATTTCTTCCTCATGTTTATTTTTATTTTTTCCAAATATGAATAAGGACAAATATTTAAAATCTAAGCTAAATAATAGCAGCATGTTCCATCTTAAAATTCAAAAAACGTTTTAACTAAATACAAATGAGATAATATACCAATAAATATGGATAATAATTTATTTCAATATTCCTTCAAACTTTTTCCATTACCAGTGATATACATTTGAGGTAACTTTGTGATCAATTCTTCATGATGGAAATAGACATAAAATATGCTGTGGTGTTATCTTAGTCCAAGTTGTGCTCGTATAAGAGATTGGTAATTAATAAAGAAAGAAATGTACTTATCCACAGTTCTAGAGATTGAGAAGTCCAGGATGGAGGGATTGTCATCTGGTGAGGGGTTTTTGCTGTTTGTTCAATGAGAAAAGTGGAAGGAGAGAGACAGAAAGACAAGGGATGAGGAAAAGACAGACCCATGTAAGATGGAATCACACACATTCCTTGAGAAGCTATCTGTTCCTGTAGTAATCACATTAATGCACCTATCAACATGACACCCCAACACCTAAACAACTTTGTTAGGTACCATTTTCCAAAGCCAAAACACTAGTGATCACATATTCCTTACAGGAATTATGAGGATCACACTCACACCCTCACAGAGACCAACAAGGAATGATACATTTGCTTATCATGTTGACTCTGCATTAGTTTTCAAATCATTCTTTGTTATTATTTACTGCAGGTTGGATTCTGAGGAGAAGGTAGGCTCTTAGAGAATGTCACAAATTCCCTAATGGTACCTAATGAATCCTATACAGTTTGGATGTGGCCTATCAGATTAAATGCAACAAGAACGCTGGGATCCCTGTTTGATAACACCACCTCAGAAAGCTGCACTCTCACAAATTCTCAGGATGGGTGCACTTGAGAATTTCATTTCCAGTCAGTTTCCACACTAAGTGCAGGATTATCACCTGCTGGATAATGTCCAACAAACATGTGGCCTTTTGTGATACCTGGTTTTCAGCTTCGTGTTCTGAACCTGGATAGGCTTGGATGCTATATACATGAGATACTGCTAATAAATCTAGATAATATAATAAAATTATTAATTTTTCACTCTGTGTAATGTCTGAGTGCTGAAATGTCACTGAAATGATCCTTTTCTGCTTAAAGATTAATGTCAATGTTTGTATTATCAGAAGTTGTAGAATCAGAAATTTGTAGTAATGGATGGGAAATTCATTCTATGATATCAAAATACTTGGTGAACATTTTGCTCTCAATATCTATAGACGTAAATTACAGATTATTGCGTTTAAGTATTGTGGCAACACTTTATCTAATATATGTGCTCAATCCTATTGTTCAGTAACTGTTTCAAAAGGAAATTCAAAAAGAAAAGATATTTGATGCCTGAGAGTCAACCATGATTACCAGTTTTCAGCACAGGTGAAATACAAGAGCGTTTCAAAGTAATTATACCATATCTCAAAAAATATCTATTAATTATATTTCCTGAACTTTTTGTATCATGGCATTCTGGATTTGTTACTTTTCTTTGTTTAAATAGTTTTACAAGTAAAAAATAACTGTGAGGCTGAAAACTCATACAGAACCATGCAAACTAAATATTGATAATGGGACACTTATACATTTATGTATTTCATAAATATTTATATTAAGGAAGACTCTATACTAAGCACTTCTGGAAGTACAAAAGAACTGAAGTGCATGATAACTCAGAAGATAAAGAAAGTGGATGACAGACAACCACCACACTTTCACTGGGTATGTAGTTGGTGTGAGGGTTTGGTGCATATCAGATACAGCAGAGAATGATATGATACTGGGTAATACAAAAGGCAGATGAAGGAAAAAGAGACAAACAGACTGAGGTAGGATATGATAGCATGACAGGATATGTGCAATCATGCAAGACTGGACAGAATAGGACAGAACATGTCAGAACTGTAAAGAAGAAAGATACTTGAATGGTAGAGATGAGAAATCTGATCACTCTGTCATGTATGGGTCTTACTAGATGCTTCGGTCAAAATACTTTTTAAGCTCTGGCTGTGGAGAAAATTAAGTAAATGGAAATAATTATTTCACAGATAAGAGAGTAATGTTGACAGGATTACATGGACTATCTAAGAACTCAGATGTGGGAAGAAGTTATTTTGCTTGTGGACAGATAGCGGTCAGAGATCTTCACCAGCCTTTTTGTGGCATTGTAACATTGAGAGGGCTTCTTCAGAAGATTAAAGTGATCAGGATGTTAGGCATGACACGACCATCCTAAATCACTTTCAAAAGTATTTTTGCTACAAACATCGATACCAGTAAATATGTACTCGAAATGAAGATCAATGTCAATTTTTCACATTTGAAAATTTAGAAGCTCTTTGAAATAAAAATACACCAATTAGTAAAAATCACTGTCATTTTTACTAGGCGAGTGGAATATTTCATGTTATTTGATCGCACAAAAGCCCTCTGATATAATTGTGTTTATAATTCCTATTCTAGAGGATGAACATGACCTTCAAAAGCTTAAGGAATTTACTGTGGTCACATATGTAGCTGGTAAATAAACAGATACTCCCTTGTTATAGCATGTATTGAGTTGCAATAAAACAAATGGGGAGCAGTTACATTTTTGAAAATGAATTATTATAAAAGATAAATTGCAATAATCCTCCTCAAAATAGTCTTTTTGCTTCAAAAACACTCATTTCACCATGCTTTCCACCTTTGTAGCAGTTCCCAGAGTCCTGTTTTATAAAATGTCTTTTAGATAGGCTTCCATGATTGTCTCTGTGTTCCAAACCAATACAAAACACTCAAGTTGATGACCATTTTGACTTTGGGGAAGACCTAGAAATTGTTCAACGCCAGGTTCAGTGTACCTATTTGTCTCATTTTATTCTGCAGATATTGCTGTGATATTCAGTAAGATATGATCATGAAACACAGTGAGTGCTGCAATTTAAAAGTTGAGTACAGAAAGACTCCTTGTTATGAATCTCCATGACAATAATACTCCTCTTGTCTCTGAGCACACATTAAACATCATTCTTGGCATTGTGGGCTTTACTGTAAAAAGTTCATATTGCTTCAAATAGACTTATGTCACCATTCTTTCTATCTCTGTAGCAGAGAGATAGATTTCCTTACCTCACCTGGGTAAGGAAATTATGGTATTTATGCACAATGGAATGTTACAGCAACAAAAAGAAAGATAAACTTGAGGCATACATAAGTGAATGGATGCACGTTGAGATCAAAATGCTAGTTAAATTAAACAGGCATATAAGTTCAGATATTACATGCTTCTCTTATGTGAGAGGGACAAAAAATAATGAGGTAGAAGAGTAATAATGAGGAAATAAGGAGTTCAAATACTTCCTCAAGTTATAAATTCCATCACTCATAAAAATTCATACTCAAATGGATGTACCTTGAGGACATCTTCATAAGTGAAACAAACAGGTCATAGATATGTAAATATCGTATCTTTTCTCTGGTATGAGAAAATGAAGTTGTAAATGAGTTGTAGTATGTATAGTTGATATTGTGAAATAGAAAATATTTAAAAGGGAAGAGAGTGTAGGGGTAAATAAATAGGGGAAAATGAATGTGGTAATAATAAAGAAAAAAAGAAAACAAGATTATTCATATAGGGGGTGGGAATTGTAGGGCAAGGGGAAAGGGAAAAAATGAGAATCAAATCGTGTCATATTCTGGTACAAACTCTCCATGTTGAATGTGATGATGATGTGTATTCATAATGTACCAATAAAATTAAATTTTAAAAAATTCAGTGTATATGTTAATTAGCTTCATTTTTATCACTTTTTGTTCAGCACATTCAAGTGTTTTGTTTTGGTTTTTGGGTTTTTTTTTTTGTAAGAATCTCTTTGAGTCATGTCTTATCCTCTGAGTATCTGCTTCACAGATAAAATACACAGTGTAATAACTATTGCCATATTCTTATTTTTTATTGTGAAATTCTGTGGATTTTTTGTATAGAATAGAAATAATAACTTAAATACTCACTTTATATTTTGATTGCTTCTTGTATTACTTCCAGTCTAAGGTTTAAGACATCATATTCTGGGCTGGGGATATAGCTCAGTGGTTCCAGCACCTGTCTTGCAAGTGCAAGGGCCTGGGTTCGATTCCCCGGTAACCACATACAATACTGGATGTGGAGACTCACCCCAGCAGCAATCAGTACCACATACCACAGTGCCGGGCGTGGTGGCTCACGCCTGTAATCCCAGCACTCAGGAGGCAGAGGCAGGAGGATTGCTGTGATGTGAGTTGGAGGCTGAGCTCAGGGCCAGCCTGAACTACAAAGTGAGACCCTGTCTCAAAAAAAAAAAAAAAAAAGACATCATATTCTACTCTCGAGTAGTATAACTGTACCTCACTGGAAAAGGAAAAAGTCTTGTAAATGTATGTTAGTGTTGCCTTACCAAAAAGGGCCTATCTGCTATAAGGAAGTTTGGAGGAAGGCTTCCTATTCTAAAACACCTTAGGTAATAAAATAACGTGCATCTATCTTTCCCTAGCCTTAGTTAGATTCAGACAGATGTAAACGTTTTAGATCTGATTCAGTAAGCCACATAGCACAATAGCAAAATAAAAGCACAGCCTAGGTTTTTGCTATTGATGAATCTTGGGAAATGAATTTAATGTCTTTGTCATCAAATACCAGAATCTCCAGTAATCACAACACAGGATGTGCAACAAGAAAATTGGAGCTAAAGCTTCATGCATAAAGTGTTACTTAACTTTTATGAAAAATTTCAAAATGCCTATCCATTTACATTTTAATGGAATATGAATCTGGTGCTATATTTTGCACCATCGCATGGAACTTCTTCCCTGGCAAAATACTGTGGATGTTGCTGACATTTTGTCTCAGTGGCTTTCAATCATTTCAATACAACACTTGAGTTTACATAATTCACGCATATTTAGGATTTTTTTCAGTAGTTCTACAATTATTCTCCAGCATTTAAGTGCAACATGTGAATAAGTTATTAAAAGAATCTCTGAGAAAGAAGATCAGTGTCAATAGAATGAGAGAAGAATTTTTAAATTTTTTTACAGAGCAAATTGTAAAGTCCACAGTGATGGTAACTTGGGCCGTTTTCTGGCACGATGATCTTTGAATCTGGGGCTATTTGGAATCAGAGCATCTCAAATATTTTTAATATATTTCACTTCAGTCAAATTTTTCATTTTTTTTTTGTCAAAGTCACACAAGTCTAAATAATTCTCTCTTTTTTTCAATTCTGCAGCCCTTTTGCCTCATTCCGACCTGTGAATGTAAAATATAATTTATGCAATATACATCTGGAGAACTTTGCCAACAGAGTTCAATTCTCTCCGTGAATCTGCCTTTTCTTGTTATTTTCTCCTCAGGACTCCCAAAGAAATTTGTCATCTTGTCAGCCTGTGCTGAGTGTTCAAGGTTTACTCACCTGTGCCTTGTTTAGAATATTTATCATATATAAAATGGCACTTTACTATATACAATATATGTTCAGATAAACTTAACTGCTAGCAAAACTTTGCACACTTGTTAAGGGTTAAAGCACACAGCTTGAGTTTGCTTAATTAGTGTATAGTGCATCACTGCAAAAATATATATTGTACTCTTGCATTGTACTGAATGAGAACTGAGTTTTTTGAAAAGGCATTTAATAATGCAGATGCTATATTTATTTCTCTAGGTTTTACTTTATGTGGAACCTTTATGTGAATAGAAAAGGGAAATGACTGAATTAAAGATTATGTGAATATATAAATTGGCTAACGATTGCTAGAACTCTCTTACTTTTATCTCAGCCAATTTATTAACTGCAGTGAACAGATGAGTATATTTGCTTTTGCATCATATTTGCGTGCTATTTTTCTTTATTTTATAGAACTTTTGAGCTGTGCTGAATATCAAATGGTTTGTTAACATTTCAAATGTGCTTTCTCAAATTAGGCTTTAAAAATAAATTATGCTTTCTAAGATGCACAAAGTATTTTTTTCTTGATGTTCTGTCAATGCATTTGAGTGACAAATTATTATTTTTCTCATTGTTATTTCAAAACAGTATTACATTTTATAAGAATATTAAAGATACTGCACAGTGGACCTATACAGATCACTCAGATTCCATACTGTGCCCACATGAACTAAATCTGAAACATTGTTTGAAAGAAATAAATCAATACCGATCAAAAAATATTAACTGGATTATAGATTTTATCGAGATTTTAACAGTTTTTATGAATTCCTCATTTTCCTACCGTACACTTTGCTGCACTGAGTCACGTGTTAATATTTTCTAATTTGTGAAGAGCAGTTTTCTCAGTGGTATTGCCACCTACCTTGACCCAGCACCACTAAAAAAATAAGAGTTCTATGTTCTTATACACAGCAAGGTGTATAAGGTCAGTTATTGTGTACTTTGTGTTCATCATAGAAGAGAGGTGTTATATGTTTCCCTAAATAGAAAGAGTAAATATTTGAGATAATGAGAAATTTAGTAATCTTGATTTTATATTTATTCAGGAATTATATACCTTACATTTGCACATGTCAACCCATATACTTGTACAACTATTATGTGCCATTTAAATAGAATATTTTCTATGGGAAAAAATGAGAATTAAGTTGTGTCTTATACTGGCACAAATCCCCATTATGGAGTGCAATCATGATGTGTATATTTAATGTACCAATAAAGATAATTAAACAAATAAATAAATAAATAAATAGAATATTTTGTTCAATTTTCTCTATTTGGGATTTTCCCTATAATTTTCTCATTATTTGCTTGAGTATATGCATTTTAGGAGATTCATCTTTACCTTGTTGTATCCAAATGGAGTGTTAAACTGCAATATTCTCAGGTTGCTTTTCTTGAAAGGTGTCATTTTTCCTCTCCCATCCTTTACACCGTAGGCGTTTGTATCCTTTTTATGTTCTCCTCTGCTTCTATTTCTGTAGAAGAAGCTGCCTATATTGATGTGATCAACTATGTTAGCTTTGTTTTAATTTGTGTGCTGTGCTTAGATGTAAAAATTACTCCAAAAGGCACAAGTGTTGAGAGGTTAAGTTTTTGGAAGTGAACTGAATCATGGGAGCCTCCCTACAAGCAGGTTAGTCTGTCCACAAGATCAGGACTGAGTGTATTAAGAAGTGTGGAAAGGGCGGGGTCACTGGGCCAGAATTTGAGAGGTGGAGTTTGGTGTCTAGCCTTTTTCTCTTCCTGATTTTTCTGTTTTTTCCCATTCTTCCTGTTTTCAGGCTGCCTCAGGTTGAGCAGTTTATGCCAGTCTACCCTCATGTAATATCATCTCTGCCCTAGACCCTGTGGACCATGGACTGAAACTTCAGAAACTGAGCCCAAAGTAACTTTTTATTCTTTGACTAGTCTAGATCAGCTAATTCTAGAAATGAGAAAGAACCAGTTCAAAGTGTATCTTTAAACTACCTGAAATGAATGCTTGTTTGTGAAGTTTTATCACAATACATTTCTTAAAGAAGTAACTTCTTATGAATTTCTCCTTCCTTGTCTTATAACACGTTAATATAACTTGCATAAGTACACCACTTCCAATGTTATCATATTGCCAATACTCTAATAACTAATATTATTTATCATAACTTTTCTTATGTTGAGATCAAGTCCTGTCCAAATGTCTCTTAAAAAGTACCTAAGTTATGCTCAGTACTTTTTCCATATGAGAAAGAGCTGAGAAATAAACTGAATTTACAAATAAATCTCAGGAGAAGAAATGGATAGTAATATTTTTGAGTCCTATGTGGAAGTACGGTAAATCACATTTGCTTATATAACTTACCTAATTTTTGCCCCTATTTTAATCAAAGTTATATAATTCCTACAGCCTGCATGATTGTATTAGATATATTAACAGATGCATTGAATTTTGTTGCTATTGTGCAAGTGGAACTTTTAAAATTACATTTTCAAAATATTGGCTGCTAGTACCAAAGAACACATTTGTTACACTTGTGCTTGTCTTACATTTGGCATGCTTCTCAAATTTTCTTGTTAATTAAAATAAATTGTTTGCATACTCTCCTGAGTTTGTTACTCTGAAAGTCATATCATCATTGAAAACTAAATGTATTTACTTCCTTTTTTCCTATTTTACTCTCCTAATTGTATTATTGAACTGAACAAAACACTTTTTAAAACTGAAATCAAAATGGTAGACATCTTTGTCATATTCCTGATCTTAAGCAAAAGACATAAGTCATTTAAAAACTATAATTTATCTAGCCTGTAAATGTTGAGAATTGTTTATATTAGAATAGAAATATTTGTTTTCTTGTGACTTTGCTCGATACTGATAACATTCTACGTATACTCAATTTCATAAAACCTTGCATCTACTAGAATCTACGTGAATTCCCTATTGTTAGTTATTTGAATGTAAAATGTTAAAAAATTTAGTCTTTTTACATATTACAACTGATATATTTATTATAGATTTCTATTTACTATAGATTTTACTAGTTATACTTTATAATTTTCTCTTTATACTGTTAGTTTAATTTTAAGTCAAAACCAATGTTAACCTAATAATGGATAGTTTTCTGAAAGTTTGTTTACTAATACAGTCTGTTTAAATCTGTAAAATTTCTCCTTGAATATCTTCAAATCTCTAAGGAAATTATTATTAATCTAGTGTGTTTTGCTGGGTTTACTCTAGAATGGATTTACTATTCAAAAGAATCATGTAACTCTTGTACACTTCTTACTTCTTCAAACAAAATTAGAAATTCTCTTCTGTTTTAGTTACTCGTTTGTAATATTTAATTTAATCCTCAGATATAGAATGGAGATGGGTAATGTGTTGAAAAGACTTATTTGGGTTCTGCAAAATATGTATACCCACAGAAAGAGTTGAAAAGATATGTTGTATCTTCAAAAGATCTTGTAGCTTCATATTTAAAAATGGGAATAGCTGCAATAGTAGCAATTCTCCATTTTAATCACAATATTTTTTATTAGAAGCACATGTAAGGAATCAGAGTAGCCAAAGTTATGTCAAAAAAAGTGAGAGAGAGAGGGAGGGAGAGAGAGAGGGAGAGAGAGAGAGAGGGAGGGAGAGAGGGAGGGAGAGAGAAAGAGAGACAGAGACAGAGAGAGAGAGACAGAAACAGAGACACAGAGAGATGTGGTCACAAGCCAAGAGCTGCTCCTCACCTCTATGTGTAGCAGTAGAGTTTTCATTGTTTGAAACTTTTATGTTTGTTGTAATCTATTACCCAAATGGTAAACTTCTAATGAAGATTTTGGAGATGAAAGCGTAGCGGTGCAATTCCACAAATATTGAAATAGAAATATGTCTTGTGCATTGAAAAGCAACCAAACTATGGCAAAGAAGGAAAAACCTAAAAATGTTCAAATATGAAGTCTGCGAATCAAGACCACAAGATAGATGTTAAAAAACTTCAGGTGAATTTATATTTTGAGAGTTTTACTCTATATAAATGGAAATAAATGTAGAGAATTTCCAACAGGAGAGGAACACAAGATGACTTGTAATTTATAACAAACTTTCAAATTACCATGTTGAAAAAAAAAAGATAATAGAAGACAAGAGAATTGTGGGCACAAAGACAGTGATCACTGGTCTAGTAAGAAACAGTGCTTTGATGAGGCTAATAATGGTGGAGCGCTGAGAAGGAACCCATTTTGTGTGAATTTCAATAGAAGTCTTCAAACACCTTGAAGGGAGACATGAGTAGCCATAATATCACTTTTCAAATTTGAATCATACTGATTTAAAATCCAAGTTAAAGAAGACCAGGATTTAATTTTCGAGCATGTTACTTTTTTTATTGACACCTAAGAGGTGTTATCAAATATGGAGCTGTAAACTCAAATGTAACACAGTAATCTACGATCACATTACACTAATCCTGAAAGATAATTTCCCAAAGTGTATTCCAAAAGTCTTTTTGCAACAAATTTATTAATAACAAACACATCGCCTACATAATTAAATAGTCTAGAAAACGTTAACATAAGGAGCTTTTCTTATGTGAAAGTTGAAGTTATTTTGTCTAAGCTAAGTAAGTTGAAAGAAAGTTTGGGAAATTATTTTAAACAGTTTTCAAATGTGTTTAATTATTACTTTCTCGTGTATGCATTACCTAAAAAGTACTATGTCCAACATGACCTATCGTTCCAGTCAGGGATATGTGAGAAGTTACTGAAATAGGCTGTAAATTGAAACAGTACAGTGGATTTTATTACCTCTACAAACCAATTCAACATATTTTAATATCGAGCTCTGAACTTTAGGGTGACACTGGGCAGTAATGCACTAAGTCAGTGATTAAGAGTTACTAAAATTTTCTGTTTGTAAAGTTTAGCACATTATTAATATCTACTGATGGTTTTAATTCCATACTCTACCAATACCTTTGGCCGCCATATAATTTTTCACAAGTCAGTAAATCTATACCTGCGTGTATCCCAAGATATAAGAATGCAAGAATTGTCACCTTATGATATGAATTAGAGGAAGTAATATCCTCACAAATCATGTAATACTATTTATTCAGAGGCTGGTGCAGGTTCTCTAATATATTTAGCAAGCATATTCTATTTTTGCTATCTACTTTCTAACTCTACAAACTTTACCTCTTATTCTAAACATGTCCAGCTCCATTTTCTTTACTGTGGTAACAAGATCACTGACAAAGGACATATAGTAAAATTATACATAGGACATAAACTTATCAATGCATAACCTCTACAAGGTTATGAATATGCAGATAACAGGAATGCCAGCAACACGGGATGAGATCACAGACTCATCATTAGTAATCTAATAGCTCTCGAGACAGAAACTTAATTTTTCTAAGTATCAAAGTTATGATATGTGAATATGGAGAAGACCCACTGCTTCATAGATTTTGAGACCTGAGAAGGCACTGTGGAAAATGCATAACATACTGCAAAGGAAGCAGCTGGTATGTGTCAATTAGGAAAGAAATCCCATCTAACCACACAGTAAACTGCTTGAGATCCTTGGGCTGCCGTATCCAGTATTTCCATCCAGAGAGGAATCTAAGGTAGAGTCAGACCTAGAACTCGACTACTTTGAGTTCATAGAATCTGGTACTCAACATATTTTGGGCAAGATGATTTTGTTTGATGTTCAATATATAAACCAGAACTGTCTCAGTGGATTGCACTATAATGCTATAATCTTCCCTGACAAAAAGATTTAGTTCTTGTCTTCCAGAACTGATGATGAGCATTAAGGCCTCTCTGTACAGTATTAAATGTAACTGAAGGTTTTGTGCAAAAAAACTATTTAGCATCTCTCTTCTTTCTTTGGACACTTCACATTCCGGAACCAAATATTCTGTGGGTCAGATGCTCATAGAAAGAACAAGAGAGTCAATTCTTACAGATTTAATTTTCAATGAGGTCCATATACTATAGTGAATACTATACTGTACTATACTATATTATAGTAAATTTTAATGGATACAGGCAGAGGCCCCACAGTATGACATCTGTGTCCACAACAAATGGAAAATTATTATGGGAACTTTTACTAAAGCTGGTAATTTTCTTTATGAAAGCTAAATTTAAAAATGATGCAACACTTAGGAAAGAATATTCTTTTATGCTAATAGGGAGAATAACAAAATAATTCTATTTGGTACATGAAATGATAAGAATCAAAAGTTAATTTTGATAATGACATATTCTATTTTACTTAATGTGGGAGGAAGTAATTACTATCATTTAATTTCTGCTAATTTAAAGACCATGAATAGCTTTAGTTCTCAACTTAACAAGTAGACAAGACCTAGCATTGAAAAGAAATGATGAGTGGGCTGAGTCACTGCAGTTTATGTGTTCAAAATTTAAGTATTAATTTAATCACCTGATTAAGAATAGAAGCAGAAAATGGTTCTAGGATAATGTTGAAGAAGTAGTAGATGGCTCCAGAATACTAAAGCTTAGAATAAGCCACAGACAGAAATTGTTGGGACAACAAAAAATTAGGACAAGTATTAGGTCAGAGTCAAGGAATATAGAGAAGAATCAGGAAGCACAGAGGAAAAGGGGGGCCTATGATCAATTACAGTATGAATATGGCATACCAGGATTATAAGTCACACAAGAATAAGAATATTTACCAATGGGGAAAACATACACCTTGTCTGTACAACTTTTTATGACTGCTTGTAAGTGACTTTTCATGACCTATAAGCTTATAAGTAGTACAGCAGTTTGTAGTACCTGGCTTGATTTTGGTGATAAATAAATATGGATATGTGATGTTAGCTGGGTGGTGTAAGAGTGTTAGGAAGCAACCACAGAAGAGGCATCATGGTGAAAATATAATTGAGAAAGTCATATAATTCAAGGTAAGGATCATTTACTCTTTTTGAAATTGAATAGATGTGCTAGTAATATCTGCTTTCAGTATGTTTTAATACGAGCAAGTAAAAATGTAATTTTTTGAAATTTCTAAATCCTTTAGAATTAGTCATATATATAAATCTAATAAAACTCTCTTTAGAATAAAATTACAAGAGACTACGTTAGTAAGAAGACGAGGATTGGGACTATGGTTACTAATCAAATTTAACTGGGGGAGAGGCTGTGCAATAAAATGGTTGCACTGAAACCACTCTTGTTGCTTGCTTGGGTCGGTGCCAAAAAGGTGAAATACATACAATAGCACTTGATCAATAGAAACCGATGTATGAACCAAGAGGTGGGGAAATATTTTTTCAAAAATTGATATATAATACATTTAAAAGATTAATTGGCCACGTAGACTTAGTTGAACTTTACTGTTGAGTGACAGACACTTCCATTACAACCTCAAAATTGATCTAACAATAAACATTTCAGTTAAAACAAATCACAAATCATTTCCATCATTAAATTATTGGGGGAGAAATCTAGCAAGCCACATTATTGAATTATGTCAGGCTTTAAACATCTTTTTATCAGGGTAGCGCAGAACAAAGTATGGGCCCTGTACACCATCCATCAGCAGAGAGCCAATGGCCTTCGAAAGGAAAGCTATTAATCTTCCCATTTATACAGAGGGAAGAAAGCTCAGAAGGATTAATGCATCATATCCTTCGGTCTACTAGGTTTGGATCTCCATTGGGTTTCTAGCTACAGTGATCAGGATATTTAAGCAGTTTCACAGAGCATATTAGCACGAGGTCAAAGAGCTAAATTGATAGATATAAAGTAAAATAATAGCATTTAATGTTTGTTGTATTCTATTTTTAATTCATATTTTTGAAATAACCAAAGTGAAATATTAATAGAATTGCTTTTATACGCCATACTCAAGGTTGATTGAAGTTAGAAAGTAATATTATCTCTCAAGTCATGTGACTTTTTAAACTAATGGACATCATGCCCCTGAAAATTAAGAGCCAATGACATATTTGAATGTATCTTCCCATTAATGTATTTGAATGGTGTTTCCTGGGAACAGACACTTTCTGAGCAAAGTGGGATTAGAGTGGTTATCACCTATCCTTGATTCAAAGAGATGTTTCTGGACAGAGTGAAACATGAATGTAATCCAAAACATGTATCTAATTATAAATTGGAAATATCAATGAATCAAGTGTGTACTGATGGCCAACATAATTTTGGGAAGGAAATAATTCTAAAAAAATGCAGAGATATTAATTTAGGATAGCACAGTATTTGAGTATTAGTAAAGTGGGGATAATGGAAGGCAAGTTGGAAAATATAAAAAGATATCAGGAAGATACAAGTCCAAAAATACCAAGAAATACCTGGTCCAGGGATTTAGCTCAGTGGTTCCAGCAAATTGTTTTGCAAGTGCAAGGATCAGGGTTTGATCCCAGGAAACCACATACAACAATAATGGGTGTAGAAACTCATGCCCACCAGCAATAAGAACTACATATCATAATGCCAGGTATGGTGGCTCACACCTGTGATCCTGGGGGTAGGGTGCAGAGGCAGAAGGATTGTTGTGAGTTGCAGGCTGAGCTCGGCGCCAGCCTGAACTACAAAAAACAGACCCTGTCTTAAAAAAATACCAACTAGACTGTGAAATGGAGTTGAACCCAGAAAGAGTTTGAGGAGCCCTGTAAGAAACTCAGGTTGAAGAATAGATATTGTGGTTGAGATCTGGATATCTCCCCAAAGCCTCATGAGCTTCAAAGGAGATTTTGTAGAAGAAGACTGGATTATAGAGCCTTCCAGATGACTTGTGAGGGAGGATGTGGGATAGATTTAAAAGAGATAGGTCGCTTGGACCGTGACCTAGACAGATACTTCTCCCTCTATGACTCCTTCTTTCCCTGCCAGACTCAAAATCACAGTCATTGAGCTGCTTTCTCCTACACAGACTCTTCCACTTCTGATCTCTCACCGTGTGAGCTCGGAAATTTCTGCACAGTGAGTCAAAGTAAACTGGTCTGTCTGTAAGTGTGGTTAAGAGGAATTTTATTTTAGTGACAAGGAAAATGACTGAGATACTTTGTGGGTGAAGCTGTAGGACAGAGTGAATTCCAAGGCTGCACATTGCAAAAGATAATGTTAAGAAGCTCAAGTTGTATAGTTTTAATCCACAATCACTACTAAAATAAAGCATAAAACAATTAAATAGAAAAAAATGTTCAGAATTTTCCAGTTAAATGATATAAACTAGCTGAATAGATTTTTTTTCAAAAAAGAGATGAATATTTACTGTATACAAGAAACTCACCTAACAAGAAAATATAGATATAGACTGAAAGTGGAAGAATGGAGAATGATATTCCAATTTAATGGAGTCTAAAAGCAAACAGAAGTAGCTACGCTCATACACAAAAAATAGAGTACAAGCCAAAATCAGAAGGATCAACCAAGGTCATTGTATATTGTTGAACAAATCTTCAAGAAGATAGAACAACTATAAGAGCATATGCATCAAACATTGGAGTATCAAGTTGAATAAAACAGATCTTACTTAATATCATGGAAGAGAAAGGTCCTCATAAAATAACAGTGGATGTCTTTAATATCCTAGGCTCACCAAGAAGTAGATCAACCAGACCAACCAGACTTTAATTAACACCAAATGACTTGACAGGTATCTACATTCTCTTTCATTGAACTCGTGCAGAATACGTGTTCTGCACATGGAATTTTCTCAAAAATAAGCTATATTTTAGGCATTAAACCCAGTCCAAACTAATACGAAAATGAATTAATTTATTGTATCTAATCATTTTATAATGGAATCCATCGTGAAATCAATAAATTACTCACAAGAGTGATTAATGTTCCAGAAGGGTTTGGTAACTGTTGAATGATATTGTTCGTTATAAACTAATGTAGAAGCTTGCTATATTTTGAAGAACTGAGGCATTATAAATAGATTTTAGCCTAACCAGATAAGCTACAGTATGCACATCAAACAATAATATTTTACTGTTATAATCTTTAATATACATTTAAACATCTATGTTTAGAAAATATGAGTTATGAGGATGAATTCAGATTCAGAATTATATTTATGTGTGATGAAATTAGGTGAATATACTTAATAATGATATAATTTAAGGAATTTTATGCTATAGTTAAGAAAACAAATTTTTAGAGTAAATTAGTTATAATTTTGGAAATTACCCAACCTCCTAGCAGATATAACTAGCTCTATACATAACTATAATAGAAATTCTACCTCACATTTTAAAGATTTCCTCAAGAAATCAAGTAACCTTCACTCTAAGTAAGAGTTTCTTTATGAGGCAGGTAAATTCAGTATTTTTGTTTCTTCAGTGCAGTTGAATGAATGTCTTTGGAGTTTAGAACTCTGCAGGTATTTTAATGATTCTTATTTTCAGCAACAACAATCCCGTTTTATATGTATCAATTCAAAGACACAGGTGCAAAAACTTACTTGCCAATTAACAACTAGCAAGAGGGTCTCCAAGTTCCATTTCCTTAAAGAATTTGAAAAATTAAAGAGGAAAAAAGAAAATAAGGAATAATAGTATTCACTTTATATTGCAGCATGAATTCCAAGAAATGAAAAGCATGATAAAATCCAAATATTAGTAATTTATCAGTTAGCCAAATATAAACCATTTTACAGTGGAGAGCCGCATGGACTCATCCAAGGTCCAAGCTTTTTGACCTTGAACATGGTATTTATCCCACCAGCATTCACTGAAGCACATCACTCTCACGATTAGTTGGTTCTAATACTTGTGATAACTCAAAATTGAAAACATTATAGTTCTACTCAATGGAAAATCTCTGAGTTTATGCGCTCTTCTTACGTCACCCTATGAAGTGACTCAAAACCAGCTACTATTCTGCTGTTGCTGACTACTGTTTTCCTGTGCTCTGGAATCTCAGTAGCTGTTTCCATTCTGTGTGGTGCAAAGATGAAGAAGACAAGGTTGTTGGGCAAGATGACCCAAACAGTGAGTTAATATCAATGTGTTGATAACTGTTTTTCCCCACAATCGTGCAAGCTGAGAGTTTTCTGTCCCTTTCTGAGGAATAAAACTGGCAGGGGCATGAGTGAGTCTCCCGTGGCACTCAACCAGTATTGGAGGTAGGAACTATTATGTAGTCTTGTTGATTTCAGTTTTAATTATTCAAAAATAATGCTATAAAATCATGACTTAAAGCACTGTTTTATTAAAATGCAAGTATCTATCTTCCTAATTTCATAACTAATAAGCCGGGTGTGGTGGCTCACACTTGTAATCCCAACACTCAGGAGGCAGAGGCAGGAGGATTGCTGTGAGTTCAAGGCTTACCTGGATAGTGAGTTCAGGGCCAGCTTGAACTACAAAATGAGAACCTATCTCAAAAACTAAAACAAAGCAAAACAAAAACACCTAAACAAAGACACTCCCCCTCCCCGCCATATTATAATAATATTATGTCAATCTGAATATGGTAGGGTATGGTGGTACACACCTCTGACTTCCGCTTCTGCAGAGGCTCAAGAAAGAAGTTAATAATTTTGAGACTGCTAGGTAATTTTATGGAGTATTTTCCTGAAAAAAAGAAAAAAGTTAAAAAGTGTCAGTAGTTGAGCTGTAGTCTACGGTGAACAAGGTCCTGTGGTTCAGTCCGTAGCATTGGAAGAATTAAAACAGAATAAAGAAAACGGAGAGAGAGAGAGAGAGAGAGAGAGAAAGCAGGAGAGAGAGAAAGAACATAGAAAAAAAAGAAAGAAGAGAAGAAAACACAACTATGAAATAGATTTGTTGTATGTATAATTTAGTTTTTAAAAAAAATAAAAACTGGACTTACTGTTCCCTGAAAATTCCTACATGCAGCTGAGCTCAAGGCATCAGCCAGCCCAGCCTACCTGCTCCAAAGCCAAGCACAGCCCCCAGGGAGTCGCCACTCCTTTATCAAATAAAAGTCAATGTTTTGCTAATCATTTAAAGGAACGCTCAAAGATCAGCTTCTGCTAATGAAATGATATTCTGTGACTTGGTATCATGAGTGCTCTAACTAGGATATCTTGGTAAAGTTAAAGGTATTCTGGTTATTTTTAGGTCAATTTACAATATTTTGGAGGCAGTCACAGTGCTGCAAGAAAGTAGTGTAAGATCACATGGCAGATTCCACCCTTTTTTCAATCAATGAATCATAAAGGGCCACGTAGAGAGCGCCCATGGTCAGATGGGAGATCCCTGGTGCAATACGTCAACTACACGCCAAGAATCATTGTCTGTGGACATTCGATCCATCACGTTATAGTCTCTGAACAGACAGATTAGTGTAATTTCATCCGAAATCTTGTTACTGGCCGAGGGTTAGCTCAGTGGCGCCGCCCTCTGTCTTGCAAGCACAAGGTTGCGAGTTGGATCACCATTACCACAGTCTTGTTAGTGAATTTTTAAAACAAAATTCTGAGGTAGAAAGTTCTTAATTCTTGTACTGCCACCGAAGTTACGCCCACTTCAGTTGTTTTAAAGACTTCTGATGGTTAATGCTTATCTCCCGAAAAGAAGTTCAGAGACTAGCAGAGTCCAGATGCCTTAAGGTCATCTGCGATATTTTGGGTAATAACCCATGTGAAACTTTGAACATCTTGGAAGCATTGCAAAAAAAAAGTTCTTTTGGACTATGAGACATTAATTTTAGTATTCCAGGTTAAGACCCTACAGATTTTCCCATTTAATAATCAGCTTTGTATTTCTCTTCTTCGTTTCTAATGACATTCATTCTCTTTCTCCTCAACTCCTTGCTATACAGACACATTTCATAAAGCATTTTACTGCCTCTTCCTGACGGCAGGACTGAAGTCTCCAAAGGTGATGACATAAAAGGGGAAACAGCTGTGCTGCCAATGCTGCGAAGTAACAGCTCTCACAAAATAGAGAGGAGGTTTCAGATACGTTAAGTATTTGAAAAATTGAAAAAATGTTCGCGCCTGATTTCTCTTTGAGTCTTCCTTGGGGAGGCTTAAAAGATAGTCTAGATTTAATAAAATAAAGATATATTTAATAAACATAAAAATCATTTATTACACAGTAATTTTAATATGAGATTACCCACTTCGGATTAGATTTTTTAATGGCATTAGAGGGACCAACATTCTTCCATTAACTTTGGTAACCTAGGCTATTGACATAGCGAAATGTAGAATTCAGTCAGTTGGATCGACCTACACACCCAGCTATAAACAGCAATGATCACACGTCTTTTTTTTTTAATTGAAATCTTATTGGTACATTACATATACACATCATGATTGCACTCAACAATGAGAATTTGTGCCAGTATATGACACAACTTAATTCTCATTTTTTCCCCTAGCCCTATGGACAATATTCTCAAAGCATGAATACCTCAATTGCCCCTTCTATGATCTGCTGAATGGCTTTGGCCATACAAATCATGATTAATGGATCCAAGATCTCTGGTGGCTTATAACGCAGACAGTGATGTTGTATACATTGCATCAAGGATCGAAGAGAAACTGTCACTGAGCAAAGAGCCAGAGTCCAAGTGCGGCTCTAGCACATGAGACTCTTATGTTACCCACAAGTGAACTGTGTGACATAAAGAAGCGGGTGGATCATAATACTATCAATGTTCGTTTAAAGCTCATCATTCATGATTGCAGATAATAAAATATTACAGATTCCACATGCTATTACTTCTCCAGAAACAAGACACAATTTCAAAACAAATTCTTCTCCACTCCTTTCACTGGTCATACCAAATATGGAAATAACAATTTTGCTTAAAGTATGATACAGGTACTTTCAAAATGACTTGTAGGCATTTGGCTTTGCTTGTGAGAGATAAACATTTACCATTATAATAAAATGTGGATAACCTTTACAAATATTTTCCCCTGTACTGTACTTGCACTTACTAAAATATGCTCACTGCCATATACTAAATCCTTGTAGATTTCAAATGGAACTCTGAGCTTTATTGTTAGTTACTTGACATTTCTTCACACCAACATACATTCTGCTAGGGGGCTGAGAATTTATCCATAAGATCCAAACCATTCACAAGAAATGTTAAATAAAACTGCTCATATTTTTAACCTTAATGTGACAATTTTTGCAATTAAAGATTTTCTATGAGTATAAAACAGAGCAATGCGACAAGTAAAACAGTAAGAAAAAACAAAGGGGTCATGAAAAACTTATTCTAATGTAGAATATTCTCATTGTAACTATGATTATATTTAATCTTGACATAGGCTTTACTCACATAATATATGTAGCCAAAGTTACCCTTATTTTTATAGGACTTGTTACATGGATCAAACTCTGCTTGTACATATTCATATTTACCCTTGAGGATTTATGGGCCATGTACTTCCTCCTGAATTCCAAAGCTATCCAATAGTCCTTCTGTTTGTGAGTACTGGTGTAACTTTGTGAAGATTCTTCTCAACCTCTTTCTGGTAAGAATCCTGAATGAATCAAATGATAGTTAAACAGAACGAATTTTCCACTGGCTTCTGAAGGCCTGGACTTGAGTCCCGCCCCCTCCGTTTCCTGTTTGTTGATTAGTGGCCGTCTCTTTACCTCCTGGAGATTCAAACGCTTCACCTGAAAATTGTAAACAGTGATGCTAAACTCGTTATTTAGAACAAATGAGTTTGCGAATGTCAAAATGCTTTGACATGTGAAATGTATAAATATTAGTATTACTATAGTTATTTTATTTCTCAATCTCAGTTTGTATCTAAATTTCGTAGAACGACCCCAAACTCCTCAAAGACATACATCATATCATATTAATTTAAAGGGAGTGGAGTGAATTATCGAAGGCTTAATTACATGTCAGATACTCTGCTAAATGATTTCTGTATACATTCTTATTTGTAATTCAGTAACAACTTTGTTGCTACAATTTTATTTGTTTGCAGAAAGTTAAATAACATCAACATTAAGGAAGCATTGGGTTTGATAGTAATTTTTTTTTTTCCCAATACCAGGGATCAACCTCAGGATCCCCTGCTTGTAAAGCAGGCATGGCACCACTGAGCTAAACCGTCCACCCATCCCTTTTTAAACTAAACAAAAATACTGAAATCTTTGGCAAGCAAAAAAACAAAAACAAAATCAAAAACAACAACAACAACAAAACCAAACAGAAGTGAATCTCTGGATAGAAACAAGCATTGCATTATCCTAGAAAATGAAAGTAACAGTTTTGGCACTGTAGAATACAAAATAGGAATGGAAATAAATTATGTGAACATAAAACTCGACAATAAACCACCAAAAGGCAATCTTTACTTTGTAGGATTTATTTCTGAGATTCAGAGACCACACAAGCACACACCTCTGTGGTTGCAAGGTCTGTAGAAGTTACTTGCTCAGTACCTTCAATTATCAGCCCTAAAATCTGTTCTTGTAGAATATCTCTCAGAAAGTCTATTAGCTCACTCATTTTTCGTCATTACATTTCTGTCCACAACCCATGATAAATAGTGTTCATCGGCAGAAGAAATGCAGAAGGATTAGAGAGAGATAAGACAATAAAATGAATATGTTGTATGCAATTAAGCTCCTAAGAGTGATTAAAACATTCCCTCAGTATCTACTTAATGAATGATGACATCATAAATCAGAATGATGACATCACAAACATATTTTTTGTTTTAAGATAAATAACATCCCTCTCAATTTGTTATACAAATTGCATTCCTACAAAACTGGATCCAACACAGAAACAAGTGATGATGTTGATGGTGAAGATCTGTTTTTCACCTGTTATCTCTGCAAGTGATGTTAGATCAGCCTAAGTGCCTTCAATAGCACAAACTACTCTGAGTCATACAGATATAAATTGAAAATTGACTTGCTAATACAATCATTAAGTCTAGAAGCAGGATTCATGGGAGATACCATTTTATCCTGAGATGCCCTACAACATCAGGACCCCGTCATCCTTCCATCATTTATTTGGGGATCTTCTTTATCATTTGGTCTTTCCGTTCTCCTGTTGCCTCTTCCCCCACTTGGCTAGGGCTCCCAAATATGGACATATGCACTAGTTTCAAATTTGTGGGTCAAAGAGAAGAAGACATTTGTCCTAGAACTCTCAAAAAAGAATATTCATCCTGTAGACTAATACTATAAATAAATAAAACACATAAACATAGATTTCTCAAGGAAATAATCAGACTCCATTAATATTCTGCTCATCTCCTGATTTCCAAGGAAAATCAGTGATGTATGAAGTCCTACCTTGACATTTCGTAGAGAAAAAATCTTTTCATGTAAGTCTTAATCAAAATGCACTTAGTTTTCTCCGGCTTACAGGAGAGATTAGGATGAATGTGACCAGCCTCATTATTTATGGCTTGGAGAAGGAGACTTAAACTTGTTTAATGCTAAGTTAATTCAGGCACATTGGAGCAGCTGAAGTCATCAGACCTTGAGTACAAGTATTTTAATCCCCAAGTATTCACAACAGGAAATCAGAGAAAGTACTAGGGGTTCTCTTTGGAAGTTATTGAACATCTTTCTCACTTTGCAGAAACTTAGATTTCTAATTACACCCCTGCCTCTTTCCAAGACTACAAAACAACAGCATTCCTTCCGGATTAATCTTTTAAGTTTCCCTTATCATAATTCAGTCATGCTCTTCAAAGGACTTTACATTT
>PVIR01005565.1:0-47914 GCA_004026965.1 Petromus typicus
GCTCTCCCACCTCAAGAAGAAAGTGCATGGGAGAACACTGTGCGTGCTTTTGGGGGGGGGGCAGGCCTAATCAGCACGAAATCATGCTGTAAATTAGATTTGTCACTCACAAGTGCCTCACAAGTACCAATTCATTACCCTGCCCAACTTGAGTGAAGTGGTGTTACTCTCTGTGGGGTGTGTGTGTGTGTGTGTGTGTGTGTGTGTGTGTGTGTGTTTGTGGCCAAACAACTTAGCATGTGGCCTGCTTGCTTCAGAACCATCATGTGACATAATTCTAATGGCATGGCTATCTATGACACTCTGCACATGTTGTGACCCCTGCCATTGTGTGATCAGTTGGCCCATCCTCATTTCTGTAAGAGATTTAGTGCTGCTATTTCCAAAGCAGGACTTCTGTTGAATGCCTGGGTGAAGGTTTCTTTGTCAGACCAGAAACAGTTCCAGCATTTGGTAGAGAGGATTTTAGCTGCTGTTGCACCCCAGCTGTATCATTTCTTCCTCTTGAGGAAGCCGTGTGTTGGTCCACCCACTATGCTTCCTATTAGCAACTTGTGATATTTTTCTATAAGGCTGGAGTAGGAGGGGAATTTTGTAATTAAGTCCCAGCTGTGCCCATGACTAACTATGAGATCATAAACTTTCCATCCTCAATTTCTCCATCTACACAAAGGAAGTAATAACACCTTCCTCCAAGAATCCTGATGAGATTATAGAATTCTATTGTGGTTCCTTTAAGTAGCCAGGGTAAAGTACATTAGCTTTGGATGGAGGGCAAGTAACATTCATTGCATAGCTTATCTGTTGCTTATCTGTCAGTTCGCTTCTCTGCAGAAGCCTGCAACTGTTTCCCATTCCCTGAATCCTGCCTCAGCTTCTCAGATTCCTCAGGCAGTTTGAACACTTATCTCTGTAACAAAGAGACCGAAGAGCTCAGGCTTGAGCAGGACACCTATACTGCTCCGGTCAGAGGTGACATCAACTTGCAGGTTCCTGGGCCTTCTCAAAGGCTGTATCTTCTGCACATGCCCCTTGGTCTGCCTATTTTACCCCTCAGTTTATAGAAGTCTTTCTCCTGTCTCATCTTCAATCCTACATGAGACCTGAAGACAGCAGTTTAACAGGAACTGTTTGAACAGGTCTCACAGCTGCATATGTCAACTTTAAAATAGCAAATCTTTTAGTAAGTGAACACACAGAAAGAGCCCAAGCAAAATATAACTAACTTGGGCTCTTTCTCTTTTTACTGGTTTGGTTTCCCTAATTGAATCTTAGCTGCCAGAGATATACTACACCATTCAATAATGGGAGTCTGTCGATGATAGATGGATGACACAGACCTTGTTTGAATGAGGGTCAAGGGAATGATGAGGCAGGAAGGAACTTAACATTATTGAACATGTGCTTATGCTAGAACCTGAGTTTCATGTGCAGTATACAGCTATGTAAATGTCAGAACTAGTCCTTATTTTCATGGTAATTGCAGGCCAGTGGCTTCTGAAACTGTGTTGATAACTTGTTAAACCACTTGCTGTTCTTCATTTAAATGCCAGTTAGCATATGGGTCATGTTGAAGTTATCAAAGAAAGCAAATTGTATACCTTTGTTATCACTTACAAGTAGATGTCCCCCCCCCCCAAGCCTCATGTACTCATGAGTGAGACTTTCAGGATGTGACAGAATCATGGGTGTATGATATTGGATTTATCCACTGACTGGTTTAGCTCAGTTCTGGGTGTGTGGGTGATGGGTTTACTGAAGAGGAACAACCCACCCTGGGAGTGGGTGGCACCAGCCAATAGGCTTATAGTCTGGATGGAAGAAAAAGGGAAAGATGAGGAAGTGTGATGCTTCCTACCCACCTTGCCATGAGCTTTTACTTTTTGCCATGCCCCCCTGCCATGCCATCCTACTTTGGAGCCAGCTGACTATAAACTGAAACATCCATAATCTGTGAGCTAAAGTAAACCTTTCTTGTTTTTACTTGCTAGTGATGGGGGTTTTAGCTCAGCAACATAAGACACATTCCTTCCTATTCTTTGCCTTTGTCTGGACTTCACATCTGACCTCCCAGTTTATACCAGCAAATGGTCAGTGTAGGCAGGAAGCTTAGGGTGGGCTGGATTCTGATGGCTACCAAAGGGGACACTCTTTCAGGAAACAGTAGGTGTTTCTGAGGAGTCGGTGAGCCATGCTGACCAGATTTCCCATTCTCTTTTTATTAATATCCTTTACAAGAAACATTTTGCTCACATAGGAAATTCTACACAGAAATCAGTCCTGTTTTCGGATATACTCTATGGCCAGTTCTCAGGCACAGATGAGGTTGTGATCTTTGTCTGTTCAGAGCCCCCACTTTATTAAAGAAGGACATTGACAGGCCGAAAACGGCAAGAACCATAAATCACCAAACCAGGCGTGGGAGTCCTGGGAGTTCCCCAATCTTTTAGACTCTGGGTTCATAAAGTCCCAGAGAAGAGCAGGTTGGTTGAAAATTCAGGTTCTTCCCTTAGAAAAATCACAGGGGTCAAAATAGAGGCATTTTAATTTGTGACACGTACAGGTGAATTGACGCATACCAGCTGAACATGCTAATATTCACAACAAGTTATAATGATAACTCCTTCCAAAATAGCTACATAAAGTCTAATTTTACAGCAGTAACCTGACAATTACAACTTTTATTAAGTAAACCAATCCAGAATTCATTGAGAATCTCTGATTCCACACTGTTATGTGTTAACAGAACAAATTTGTAGTTTATTGCAGGTATCTTATAAAAAGAATAATTTATGTTTTGGTTGAGTTTCTCCTCTTTGGGTTTAGAGTACTCTTAGATTCAACTATTGTCATATATTCTATAAAACAATAAGATCACATGCTTGGTTCTTTCTTCTGTCTGCCTCAGTCTCTTTCTCTTGTGCATATACACACATGTATATGCACTTTTTTGTGAACACATCTACACACAGACACACACTTTCTATGTAATGTGAACTCTTGGGATTATTCAGTTTACAACTCTTGATAGAAAGTTTTCTTCAACTGACATGTGGAGCAGCAGTCTTTCCACACACAGCTCAATATTGTCTGCAAAGGCAAGGGCACCTTTGTAGGGTCTTCTGAAGTTGTTTTCTGTGTATCTCATCATTTTTACTGCTATGTACCTAGAATTCTACCTCCTTAACCTTCACCGACTCTGATCTTTCTTGCCTCGATGCATTGGGATAGTTATATTTTGCCTGGGATCTTTCTTTGTCCTGGATTCAGGTCTGGAAAATGCTTCCAAGCAGACATTCAAATTATTCCAAGGACACCGCTTATTTGATCTCTCTCAAGATCACATTCCTAGGTTATAGATCTTCTACTGCCCGAAAATGTTTGCTTCACATATTTTGCTCTAGTTTCTGTTTCTGGCGAGGTAGTGGATCAAGTCTGGTATTAGTGAGTCAGTGCATTAGAAAGCAGAAGCTGCACCTTTCTTTAGGATGGGGAATAGCAATGTGGCCCTCCATGGTGCTCCCTTATTAATCTGTTCTCCAAGGGCATGCACGCCTCTGCCTCCAACATGCTATGGTGAAGGATAAGGTAATTTAAACTCTCTTTGGAGGAAAGAATCACTTTCTAATTAAAGTCCAAGTTGAAGACTGTTTGCTACTTTAGGAAAAAAATAATTGCTGTGATCCTTCTGATTTCCTGTGGATAAATATTAATAGCCTTATTTTTCCTGATTGTCCCAGCCCAGAGTGCAGGGTGTTCACCCTCTAATATGGGCACCGTGTATCTCTTCATGTGTACTCATTTGGAACATGGCGATAACATGGAAAGGCCCCCATCTAATGAGATGCGTTTCTCAAAGGTCTCTCTGTCTTGCTAGAAGGAGGATGGCGGGAATAACATTAATGGCTGATATTTGTGTATTATTTCACAAATTAGAAGCACTTTCACATCAATATTTCATTGAGTCTTCTAAAATATCCTGTGGAACAAGCAGAGCAAGTAGTATTTCTAAATTCACATGAAAGGAACAGAGAAAGGTGCTGAAATTATGACAAAGATGGTTTCATAATTTTATCTTGAGTCCTTTTCATACTACTTATCAGGAGTATGACTTACATAAGTGATTATTAAAATTGTTCACAGGAAGTAATAGAAATCCAATTTTATTGTTACAGTTCTTAATGCTTTATAAAATAGCCTGTTAGTTTAAAATGTGTGACAAATGTGTACTATTTTTTTAATAAGTTGGGTTTATTGGTACATTTTAGGGGTATATTATGATCACATTCATCGAGAATTTGTACCTGTACATGATTCATTTGACTCTTATTTCTTCCTATTTCCCTGCTTTCCCTCGAACTCCCTACTCCATATACAAAAGTTTTGTTTCTGTTTCTTTCCTTTTACCATCAAATATTTTCTTAGCTTCTTTGCTTTCCCTTGTCCCCACAAATTTCCCCTTCCCTTTGAACATTTTCTTCCTACTTCAGGATTCCTATCATTCATTTTGGACCTTCCCGTTCTTATACTAGAGAAACAACATGTTATTTACACACTTGTGTCCTATTTAGCTCATGCATCACTATGGTCTCCAGATGCATTCATTTAGCTGTAAATGTCTCTAATTTATCATTCTTGATGGCAGAGTAACACTCCATTTTATTTTTTAAAGAGCCCACATCTTCTTTATCCATTCTCTGGTTGATGAGCACTGGGGCTGTTTCCAAGATTTAACTGTTACAAACTGTGGTGCTATAAACAGGGGGCCCATGTGTCGCAGTGGTACGATGCTTTTAACTCTGTCATGAATTCAACCTCGCAGGGAAGAAACAAGGTCAACGGAGATTTCAAACTCACTTTTTTGAGGAATCCCCATACTGATTTCCACTTTGGTTGCATCAGGCTACATTCCCACAGCTGGAGTAGTGTTGCTTTCTCCCTACAGCCCCACCTGCACTGTTTTTTAAATTGAACTCTTTATTGGTACATTACATATACACATCATGATTGCACTCCACAGTGGGGGATTTGTACCAGTATAAGACAACTTAATTCTCATTTTTTCTCATAGCCCTACCCACCCTGCCACCCTAGTACTTGGATGGTGCACCTGCGCTTCTTGATAGCACCTATTCTTCTGGGATGAGGTGAAATCTCAGTATTGTTTTCATCTGCATCTCTCAAATGATGGGGGATGTTGAACTTTTTTTCATATGTTTCTTTGCTGCTTTTTCTTCATTTGAAAAATGTCTGTTCATTTCAGATGCCCTTTTGATTTGATCTTTAAATTTGGAGGTTCTGATTTTTTAAAAGTTTTTTTAGTATATTCTAGATATTAGACCTTTGTCTGAGGAATAGCTTGTAAAATTTTCCCCCACACTATAGACTGTCTTTCGCTCCGTTGGTGGTTTCTCTTGCTGTGCAGCAGCTTTTTAGTAAGATGAGATCCTAGCTGTTGAGTATTTGCACTAGTTTCCATGCTACTGAGGTTTTGTTCATAAAGTCTTCCAATGCCAGTATTTCCAATAGTTCTACCTAACCTTTCTCTCGCAGGATTAGTGTTTCTGTTTTAAGATTTTTATACTTAATTCACTTTAAATTCAGTTTAGTGCATCATGAAAAATGGAGGCCTTGTTTTAATCTTTCGCATGTTGAAACCCAGTTTTTCATCACCATTTATTAAGGAGACTATCTTTGTTTTCCATCACCATTTATTAAGGAGACTATCTTTTTTTCCAATACAGCGTTTGGCTCCTTTGTCATACATCTTAGTACATCTGGAGTTTTTTTCTCCATCGTCTAGACTGTTCCATTGATTCTCAGGTCTGTTTCTTTGCCTGTACCATGCTATTTTTATCATAATGGCTTTGTAGCATAGTTGCAAATTGGGAATGGTGATACCCCCCGCCTTGTCTTATTGCCAAGAATCACTTTTGCTATTCTAGGTCTCTTCTGATTCCAGGTGAATTTGGGGATTATTTCTCTAGTTCTGTGAAACAGACTGTTGTGATTTCAATCAAGGTTGCAAGAAATCCCTATTGCACTTTTGTACCATGTCATCAGCAAATAGTGACAACTTAAATTCTTCCTTTCCTATCTTTATTTCTTTTTATTTATTTTTCTCTTGTCTAGTTGCCATGGCTAATGTTCTCAGAACTATATTGAACAGGGGTCATATAATGGATATCCTCATCTTCTTCCTAAATTTAATGTGCAAGATTTGTTTTGGACCATTTAGTATGATGCTGGATGCAGGTTTTTCTTAAATAAGTTTTGTCAGGTTGAGATAAAGACCATTTACTCCAATTTTTTTCTGTAGGGTTTTAATCATGACTGGGTGTTAGATTTTGTTGAATGCCTTTTCTGTACCTATTGAGATGATTTTTGTCCTTGAATTTTAAAATATAGTATATTATATTTATTCATTTATGTATGCTGAACCATCCTTGCATCCCAGGGATGAATCTAGTTTAGTCAACTTATTCTATGTTCTGTTTTCCAGTGACTTACTGAAGATTTTTTCTTTTATGTTAATTAGGGAGATTAGCCTATAGTTCTCTTTCTTGTTTGAGCTTTTTTCTCCTTTTGGAATCAAAGTAATTGTTGCTTCCAGGAATGAATTTTGGAGTATTGTTTCCCTCTCAATTTTATTAAACAGTTTGCGAAGTAGCAACATTAGCTCTTCCCTATATTTCTTTTTTTTTTTTTTTTTTAGGTTTTTTGAGACAGGGTCTCGCTTTGTGGGTTCAGGCTGGCCCTCAACTCAGCCTCAAACTCACATCACAATCCTCCTGCCTCTGCCTCCCGAGTGCTGGGATTACAGGCGTGAGCCACCACGCCCGGCACTGTGGTATGTGGTACTGGTTGCTGCTGGGTGGGAGTCTCCATGCCCAGTATTGTTATGTGGTTACCGGGGAATCGAACCCAGGCCCTTGCGCTTGCAAGACAGGCGCCGGAACCACTGAGCTAACTCCCCGGCCCTCTTCCCTATATTTCTTGTAGAATTCAGAAGCCATCAGGACCAGGACTTTTCTTTGTCAGTATGTTTTTAATTACATTTTCAATTTCACTGATTGATATTGAGGTGTTTAGCATTTTTATATCTTCTTCATTCAGCTTAGGTAGTTCATATGTGTCTAAGAATCTGTTCATTTGTTCTGTGTTTTCCATCTGATTGGAGTATAGGTTCTCAGAGTAGGTGTTGAATATCTTCTGGGTTCCTGCTGAATCTGTTGAGGTTTCACCCTTTTCATTCCTAACCACATGCATTTCAGCCTTTACTTTCCTTTCTTTGGTGAAAGTTGGTGAAGAGTTTGCCAATTTTGTATATTCTTTCAAAGAACCAAGTCTTCATTTTGTTGATTTTTTTCTGTCCTTCTTTTAGTCTCCATTGCATTGATTTCTGTTCTGATCCTTATAGTTCCCTCCCTTGTGTGAGCTTTAGGTTTGTCTTGCTCTTTTTTTCCAGGAACTTGAGGCTCAGCATTAGTTGTTTATATGAGCTTGCTCTGTCATCCTAGTGTGATCATTCATGACTATGAATTTCTCCCATAGAATCAACTTACTTTGTGTCCTATAGATTCTTGTATATTGTACTGGTCTTATCATTTAAATGTAGAAACTACTTTCTTCTGTGACCCATTAGTTGTTCAGGAGTGTGTTATTCAATTTCCATGTATTTGTGAAGTTCTTGGAATTCCTTTTGCCTTTGATCTTCCATTTCAAGGCATTATGGTCTGACAGTATACAGGGAATAGCTTTGATTCCTTTACATTTATTTAAACATGTTCTATAAAATAGCATGTGGTCTACTTTGGAGATTGACCCATGAGCAACTGAGAAGAATGTATATTCTGATTTCGTGGGGGTGGAATACCTTGTAGACATCTATTAAGACCATTTTTTCCAAAGTTTATTTCAGTTTTAATAGTTCATTGTTGATTTTTTGTCTAGTTTATCTGTTTGTGACATTGGGTTACTGAGTCCCCCACCACTGTTGTATTAGTGTTTATTTGGCTTTTCATGTCCATTAGTATTGTTCTATGAAGTTGGGTGCAGTAGCACTTATTGCATACGTATTTATGAATGCCATCTCTTCCTCTTGGATTTTTTCCTTTACAAGGATATAGGGACCTTTTTTGTCACTTTTAATTAGTTTTGGTTTGAAATCTACTTTCTCTGCAAATGAGATAGCTGCTCCTTTTCTTTTGCAGTTTCCTGTTGCATATAAAATTGTTTTTCATCTTTCTACTTTCAGTTTATGAATTTCATTTTGAATTAAGTATGTTTCCTGCACATAGCATATTGTTGAATGAGCAAAGAAAATCAATTTTGCCAATATATTTCTTTTAATTATTGAATTGAGGCCATTAACATTGATGGTCATAAATGATATGTGTTGATTTGTACTTGCCGTGGTATTTTTCTGTTGTTGACTCTTTTATTATTATCATTTTAAAATGTTTCTCCTTCTTCCATTTAATTTCTTGCCTTGCCTAATGGCTTCACTGTGTTAGGTTTTATGGAGTGTGACCTTTTTTGTCTTTTAATAGGATATCGTTTAGAATTTTTTATAGTGTTTGTTTGATATTCATGAAGTTTCTCAAGTGTTATTTGTTGTTGAAGTATCTTATTTCCCCACTGATTTTTAAGGATAGTTTTATAGGATATATTAGTGTAGGTTGGAGGGGCTTGAAATACTTTACTCTCTCTCTTTGACTTGAGGGTTTATGTTGAAAAGTCTGCTGTAATTGTGATGGGTTTTCCTTTGTATGTGATTTGTTACTTTTCTCTCACTGCTTTCAATATTTTGTTCTTCTATTGGGTTTCTTGTACCTTGACTATTATATATGCATATATAGATGTGGATTTATATGGATAAATATGGATTTATATTATATGTGGATATATTAGGTGTGAATTTTTTTTAATCATGGCTGTTTGGAGTCCTGTATGCTTTATTTATCTGTATGTCAAATTCTTTTCTCCTGCTTGGGGAATTTTCTTCCATGGTGAATGGTTTTCTTCTAGGTCATTTGCACTATCTCCTCTTTCTTTGTTTACTCCAGTCAGTCTTATGTGATTCTACATGGCATCATCTCACAGTTGCTAGATAGATGTCTCATAGTCCCTTACTATTTATAAGAAATCTTTCCTTTCTTGGTCTTCTATGTCTGAAAGTCTATCTTTGCATTTGCTAGTTCTACTGTGTAAACTTTCAATGGAATTTTTCATCTCTTGGGTTTTTGTGTGAATCTGTTTATTGGATTCTATTTGTTTTCTGTACTTGTTTTTCATCACATTCCTCAGAAATATATATACACATATATATTGATAAATATATGTATATATTTAAGATATATAAGAACCAATATATCATATATTTATATATATATATATTTATCTGTGTTTTTCACCATAGTCATTATCTCTGTTGTTATCTAAGAGATTATTTCTGATTTGTTTTTTGCAGATCCTCTTCTGGTGCCAATTCAGGGAATCCAGGTAGTTGAGTTTTAGGTTGGTTCATCTTATTGCTCCCTAAATTTTCCTTTGATAATCTGAAATTCTGAGTTTGGATCTTATTTAGATGTTTTCTGATTTCTATTTTTTTTGTTGTTGGTGGTGTTTTTGATTTAATTCCTGGATTGCTGCATATAAAATACTTATTGCAAGTATCTTTCTTGCCATTTATTATAACCCTTAATAAATGGCTACTTCCTAGGTCATCCTCCTGGTATAAATGGCCCTTAGGCTTTGGGTCTGTAATGGCCCTTAAACAATCTCAGGTGTGGAGCACCTGGAATGATGCTTGAACAGATCAATCACATCATCAGTCACTGTAGTCTGGTGGGTCTTTATTGCAGAGACTTTTTTGACTCTTCTAGTGGGCTTCAGTTCATGGAGGAGCCTCTACAAGGCTCTCTCTTTACTGCTCACCATTGTTCTATTTTTTGGAGCTCAGCCTTAATGGCCTGGAGGGGCTTTGTTTAGGACATTCAGAACCTTGAGTGGCCAGGGTAGCCCACTGCAGCCCAAGGCAGAGTTACCAGGCCTCCTACCTGAGCAAGGGTCCCAGGGGAGCGGCTGGGACCACAGATGTGCAGAGATTGTGGTGGAGTTGCTGAGCCTCTGCAATGTCTCAGCTGAACTTCTGCACCTCGTCACTGCTCTGTGAATTGGAGTGCAGTTGCCAGGCCTCCTCCCTATACAATGGTCCTGTGAGATGCTGGGCCCACCACTGTGTGGGGGTTGGAGTTGCTGAGCCTCTGAAAATGTCACAGGTGAACCGCTGGCTTTACTCACTGCTTGATAAACAGAGGTGCAGTTGCCAGGGTTTCCCTTTACACAATGGTCCTGCGAGGATTTGTTCCATTTTTTGTGATTCAGTTATCATGCGAATGGGGAGCTAGGCTTTTCAGATTTCAAGGCCATAAGTCAAGTGCCATCAAGCATCAGGTTAAAGACAAACTTCCAGTTTAAACATTCGATGGAGAAAAAGAAATTTCAGGAAAAAAAAAAAGAAATTCCAGTATGTCACAATTAAAAGCCTAACATCATAGTGGATCAGTAATCTAAATATTAAAAGAGAAACATTTAACCTTCTGGAAGAAAAGATAGGCAAAACTCTTGAAGTCAAAGTTATAAGCAAGACATTTGCACAAGAAATAACATTAAGAACCAACAAATGGAATTATATCAAATTAAAATGTTCCTACACAGCAAAGGAAATAATCAACACACTGAAGAGGTAATCTATAGAACAGAAAAGAATTTTATTAGCTACATCTTGGACAGAAGGTTAATATCAAGGATATATAGAGAACTAAAAAAAATTATACCCCCACAAAAAAAGACCTATTCAAAAAATAGACAACTGAAATAAATAGATACTTCTTAGAGGAAGAAATACAAATAGCCAAGAAAATGTGAAAAGATGTTTAACATTGCTGACCATGAGAGAAGTACAAATTATAAAAACAATGAGATTCCATTTTACTCTAGAAAAATTATAGCTATCATTGATAAATCAAATAATAAATGCTAGTGAGAATGTATAGAAAAAGGAACCCTTCTGCATTGTTGGTGGGAATGCAAAGTAATCCAACCATTATGAAAGTTAGTATAGCGATTCCATCAATTATTTTTTTTGAGAGAGGGTCTCACTTTTGTAGTTTAGCTGGTCCTGAATTCAGCCTCAAACTCACAGCAGTCCTCCTTCTGCCTCCCAAGTCCTGAGGTAATAGGTGGGAACCACCACTCATAGCACTGTGGTATGTGGTACTGATTGCTCTTGAGCATGAGTCACTACACCTAACATTGTTGTATGTGGTTACTGTGGATCGAGCCCAGACCATTGTACTTTCAAGGCAGGCCCCACAACCACTGAGCTAAATCCCCAGTCCTCTATTAAAAATTTAAAAATAGATATTCTGTTTTACCCAGGTAACATCCTTTATTATCCCAAAAGAATTAAGGGCAATATTACAATGATGTATGCACACCCATTTTTTATAGCAGCACAGTTCATAATAGGTAAATCTTGGAAGTAATCTATATATGCATCAACAGATGAATGGATAAATTAACTGTGGTATTTCTGTAGAATGGAATACAACACTACTCTGCCATAAGGAAGGATAAATTTGAATCACTTGCTGGAAAATAGGTGTACCCTGTGACTAAAATGTTAAGTAAAATAAATTAGATACATTAGCTTAAAAAGTATATGGTTTTTCTTATGTGAACAACCTAAAATATAAATAAATCAAAGAGAAAAATAAGGACAGACAATAGGAAATAGAGAGATAGACCTTTGGCAAAGTGGAGAAGAAATAAGATGTATCATGTACGTATATCAACTAGTCACAATGAATGTACTACAGACAAGTACAAAAAATGCATTGTTGGTTGTTGTTCATGATCAGAGTGGTCAACTTTGTCTTACATGTGGACATATTAGGAATAGGTAGATATATCGGGACACTGGGTAAAACAACAAACTTGACATTGTTGGTGGTTGACTTTGTCTTCACAGCTTGTATTTATGAGTTATTCTCTAACTTCCTGGTTTAGAGGAGTGACTCTCTTGAAGCCTAAGAAGGTCAATACTATCCCAGTACTTGGAGATATAAGGTGAAAAAGTGGATCTTAGGGGACATGAAGGAGTTAATACATACCTATAATAAGTTGGGGCAGAGTATGAGAAAGCAAATCTCATTCTGTGATGTTATTGCTGGGTAGACTTTCGCCACTTAGGATGGTTGAGCTTTTTACAAAGGAATCATCTAAATATTCCCTGGGACAGCTGTGTCAGTCTTGATGGTGCACTTGATTGAGTTAAGAGATATCTAGAGGTGATTGGACTGTGAGGATTAACCCCTCGAGTTCATGGCTGAATGAGTTATTTGCAGGTGCCGACTGGGTGGAGGAGGTAGATCACCGGAGATGTACTTTTCGAAGGTCACGTCTCTTGTCCAGCTTTCCTCTTGCTCTCCACATCCTGATCTCCCTGTAGTGAGCAGATAGCCTTGTTCAGCCTCTCCCTATGATGTTTCTTCCCCAGAGTTAGCTAACTACCATCTGAAAGTTATGAGACCATAAACCAAAAAGCATCTTCCCTCTTGTAGATTGTTTCTCTCAGCTATTTGATCATAACACATAGTTTAATTTTGGAGGTTATAGAGAGAGACAATGAGTCTTCTTGTCAATTCCATTTATACAAAATCATAGCTTTGCATACCTAGTGACTGGTAGAGGATCCTGGGTAAAAGACAGCTTCTTAGTGGGTCATCAACTCCTACTGATGGGACAGATATGGACTGACAGCAAAAGATAATAGAATCTTCTATGTGAATGGAGGACTTGATTTAGCAATAATGATTACAACATTAATATTAGCTAGCAATGATAGAGAGTATAAACCTAATACTGTGTCAGATACACTATGCACAGTTAACACTATTAACACTGAGGCCCTGAAAAGTCTGATTACTTTCTCTAGGTCACAAAACTGGTGAATGCAAAAGTTGAATTTGACTGTAAAGCTAGGTGAGCCACAGTCTCAACACTGAACTTCAGTTGATAATGCTAAATAGTAGTGAGTGCTGATGTATATGCCTCATGGCAGTGTGTGAGCTGATTATGAGTAGGTTACATTTATTGATTTGTCTTTCTACCTCCCTTGCAGAAGCAGGGACTTAGCATAGAGTGCCATGCTTACTAGAGTAGGGACAGGTCTCCCCGTCCTAGATGAAGAACATCTGATAAAAAGGGACACGGTCGTCATAATGCAGTGTAAGTTAGTTGAGTCAAAAGCATTGATATGGAAAACAGATGACTAACTTAGTGCTCAATTGAAAAGGAACACAAGGAAGAGAGAAAAGGTAAAAGAAATGGTCACTAGACTATTTAATCTTCTTCACAGCCTTCTCTTTGCTGTCTTGTGGGTCCTGGTCCTGAATTAGTAACTATGGGCACTGGTTGGGATCTTGCCTTGCTCAGTAGTGTTCAATGGGTGGAGAAAACAATTATTTTCTACTGTACTGTTACTAGACATTGCAGTCCGCATATAAGACAAAAAATTTTTCAGTTCTGTTGAGCTGTAGTTTGCTACTTTGAGAAAAATACAGTTGTGGAAAACGTATACCTTGAGAATGGCAAATTCAAGCTTTAAATTATCAAAGAAAATTCACATTGTTTCCTATTTAAGGAGATACAAGTGTGTGTGTGTGTGTGTGTGTGTGTGTGTGTGTGTATGTGTGAAGAGTTTGAAAGAATTAGCAAATTAAGGAAATGAGAAAATAGGGAAAACAGATTTTCTGATTTCTTTAATATGATCTGTACATGTTCACACATACCTGTGTTTGTACACATGCAGACACACATACACACACAGGCACACCCACAGAGTCTTGATTAGCCTTTGTCAGGATAAAGAGAGGAGGTTCATTCATTTTGCTCTACAGATCCCTCTGGTTCTTACCTTTCTGCAGCTCTGTCTCTCGGACCTCGCTTACTCACTCTTGGTTTAGCAATGATGCATTGGAAGCCAGGAAGCCTTAGGGGCATGAGGAAATACAGCAGCAATTCCATCCTTGCATTCTCAATTCCTGTTAAGGTTACTATTTGTGCATAGGCTGATTTTATTTAGGCCCTAGGCCTCCAGGCCTGTGCTCATTTTTGTGGCAATAATAGCAATTCCCTTCAAGCAGAATCTAACCTGAAGGGAATCTCATTCTTGCAAAAATCTGAGTTGGTACATGGAAAGTGGCCTGAGGAGCAAATGTCACAGAATGGAATTGATGTTCACGTGGCCCAAGGGCAAGTCACGTTTAATTTATTCTCACCCATGTTCAACAAACATTTAGAATTCAAGGACAAGGCAGGAAGTTAGGTGTGCTCACCACCTTCAAGAGATGACAGTGTCATAATGAAGATGGACTTGCCAAAGAGCCATTTAAGTATCTCAGTACAATTGCCTTAATGTGGAAACAGGCCAAAAATATTTAAAGCATTTGTGGAAGGGTTACTGGGTTTTAGGGTGCTGAAGTCTCCTTCAGGATTCTTTCTGTCATGAGCAAAGAATTGGCCAAGACAAGTACATACAGTGGCAAGGTTTTACATTTATTGAAGGTAGGAAAAGAAAAAGGCTCTGCAGGATGAGTTAAAACCAAGGAAATGTAAGAAAAAAGCACACTCTACAGCAAGAGAGCAGCCTGCTGTGAAAGAGCATAGGAGCACAGAGCTCAGGAGCTGTTCTTTTTGTGTCACCCACCCATCAGGCAGATGTCAAGTCTCAGCCATCCAGTAAAAACCTTGTTCCACTTCTATGAAAAGAACTGAAGGTAGCACTCTCTGATCAGTTCCACATACCGGGATTTTGAAACTCTTCTGTGCATGTATCCTGAGGCTTTGCTATTGACAAGTCACGACAGCCTTCCCGGCCAGCGCAGCACACCTGACTCCCCTTCCTCAGAAGGAGATATGCTCCCACTTTCTTTTGCCGAAGCACTATTCTTCTCTATGGATGCTTTCTCTCCCTCCTCCTTTGTATTTAACCAAGTCCTGTCGTTTCTAACCTTTACTGTTTCTTTCTTTCCATTCCTCTAACTGCTATGGAAGGGGAGGCTTCACATAAGATCCTGAAGTCATTTGTGAAGAAGTGACCTTCATGACCTAAGCACTTCTTATGGTCCCTGCATCTTAGTGCCATCACATTGGCAATGACTCAGTGTAAGAGGACACATTCAAACCACAGCAATCACTCTGGTGATTAGTTGTTAATAGAGGCATTTTGGAAAGGAGCCAACTTTCAGATCATAGCAGTAATGCACTTGCCACTTACAGCTCTTTGTTAGTTTATCACCATTTCTTTCTGAAGCCTGGTTTCTTCAGCTGCAAAAAGATTATAGTAACATCTACCATTCACTGTGTAGATTAAGATGAGGATGTTCAGAGCTTTACTCAGTGCCTGTCATACAATAAGTAAATGCTCAACCAATATGTCAGGTACTATTTTTTCCTTTCTAGAAGATGAGTGTTAGTGTTTCATAGGCCTAGAAGACAATCACATGTGTGAAGAACATTTTACTAATCACAAGAATCGACTATGTGTATTTGTATCTGTACAGCTTTATGAGTTTATCTCTTTTTTCCTCCCATATACTCTGACTCTAAAATCCTTCACTTCTGTGCAAAACATACCTAGAGGTTAGAATCCAAAGTTGGAGAAAGTCATCTCATGGAGAAAAAGAAAAAATCAATCTATCAGAGAAAGTGATTTCTCACAGAGCAAATCTGCTGAGCAGAATCACTGGCAGAGCAGGATCACTGGTGGAGCCATGCTAGACAAGCCTCGGCCAGGTATGGGCTGGCAACTGGCCCTGCTAGGCACAGGAGCAGGGCAAAGGTTCACAACTTGTCAAGCATCAGCCCAGTTCTCATGAAGGATACAAGAAAGGTGCCGAGCCCTCAAGTAGAGAAAGCATGCTATTTGGTTTGAAATATACATGTATATATGTATAGATTTACTTCTCTTGAGTCTTATCAAAAATCTCATATTTTAAAAAGGTTTAACTTTGTCCCAGGCCAAATTGGGACTGCATCTAAGTTAATGGTGCCCCAGTAAGATGGATGTCTGATCCCTGTTCTGAAAGTGCTCCCCAGAGAATCTCTTCAGAAACTCCTGCCTGACATCAGAGTGAGACTGATCTGTGGAGATTGTTCAAGCAAAAGAAAATGTATTTTATTCACAACACTACTAATAAATTTGTACTGTTGCACTTTAAGTTCTCTTTCTTTAAGTAGGCTCTATAAAAACTGATAAGAAAGCATTTGGCGTCAGTGTCATGTCTGTCTTGGAGTTGCACAGAATCAGGGAAAGAGCTCTCTCTAAAGGAACCCAGAGGATTCCAAGCCCAGCAACACTTGCTTGGGCTTTACTGTCTAGTGCAATCTTTTTTCCCCCTTAAATCTTAGTAAAGACACTTTGTATTCCCATTATTTCACCCTCTCCATCTGGAGAAGCAAGTGTATTTCCTTTCATTATTTTATCCATTTGCTATGCTTTTAAATTGTGTCACAGAGGCTCTCTTTCAGACATGTGACACATTTTACTAAATATCTCCACGAATCTGACATGGCCCTTGGCCATAGGGAGAAGAAATATTACCTCACAGGCTGGAGAAAACCATGTTATTCTTGGAGGAGGAGTGTGTTAGAACAAAAATAAATATTCACAATGATAGAATACAAGTTACCACTGTGGAGAAATGTCAAGAAGAGCCGGACAGGGAGGCATCAGGGAAGAAAGAGTGTATGGACGAGTTGACTTTGTAAACTGAGCTCTAAAGGGTGAGGAGAAGTGAAAGCTGGTGAAAGAGGAGAACTAAAGATAGATGGTGCAGTCAGTCAGATCTGCTTTACACAGGGACATATAAACACAACTGGGGAGATTTTGAATATGGATTCAAGGAACACAGAGTTCAGAATGACTTTTATAGGCAAATTCTATCTAGTGTTAGACATTTATTTTTAATACCAGTAATTAAGTCAATAGAGATAATACATATTTAAGGAAAGGATGAATTTGAATGTTTAAGATTCTTATCATATATAAAATCTTATGCCTCTGTATAAGAAATATAATAAAATTAACAAGATGAAAGACTTAGAAGAAAGGAAAGACATAATTTTGTTTTTGTTGCCATTAACACTATTTCCTGACCAAAGGGAGACTCTAGAGATAAGAAAGAGTAGTGTGAATGGTGCAGTTAATGTAGGAGGGTGAATATGGGTATTCATCATTACTTTCTCCTGAAGTCTTTCAAAATGACTAAATGAAGAAAAAATAAAAACAACAAAGATAAAAATAGTAGTGAAGGGGAAGAGGGTAGAAAAAATATAACAGTAAAATTTCAGAGATGGGAGAGAGACGAGTTCATAGCAACTAAGTGAAGAAAGCAGAAAGTGTACAGTATAGAAAAGTAAATGAAGGAAATAAGTTTATAGATGCAGAACTCAGAATGCTCACACAGAAGCCTGAAAAAGTTCTGCAGAATAGTGATACATAAGACTGTAAGCTTGTATAAAGACCCATCAGAACCTCAGTCTACTTTTCTGGGCTTCATGTGGGAGTCTGTACTCTGTAATCATGAAAGAGAATGAGGTTTCATTTTAGAAGGTACTGCCACTGAGGAATTTGACCCTAAGCAATGTGGGGACACAAGTGAGTCATTGTAGAGAAAACCAGAGGGGTGTGTGATAAAAGCAGGGCACCGCCCTTCCTGCCCCTTCTCCTAGGCTCCTGGCTCAGTGTCCATGTCTTCAGCCTTCATGACTTTGAGCCTTTGATTCACATGTCCAGGAAGGAGCCAGGATATTCTCTCTCGAGGAGAACCATCTGGTCCAAGGAAAAAGACACAGATAGCACAAATCGAAGAATTCTGCTCACCAACACAGCCTGATTTGGTGGCATTTTCCAAGACTATCAGTGCTTCTCTCTTAAATGAGCAGAAATGGAGAATGGCCAGGCTTTTGAAGAATACAGCTAATATGAAGAACGTAAGCCTCTGTCTGTCTATCTATCTGTCTATCATCTATCTATCTATCTATCTTTCTATCATCTATCTATCTATCTCTATCATTTCTTCTATGTATAATATGAAAAAGTTTAGAAGAATGGATAGATAATGAAAGGTGACAAATATTCTAAATAGTACATTTAGGAAGATGATATATGCTTTTCAATAAATAAGTCAAAGATGTTATTTAGAAAGGAACATTCAAAAAATATTTGTGCATAGTGAATTGGATGATGAAGACATAGAATTCACCTGAAGCTAACTTTGGCAAAAGTACAGAACACTTGAAGGAAATGTTGAAAGTCATTTCTGAGACTTAATATCTGTCTAGTATCAGTTTTTTTTTCTATTCTTGTCCCAAAAGGGTGAGCAAAACAGAAAAAAATAAAATATTTTCCTGAGCTGAAAGGATTCCCAACTTTTTATGAAATTATTGTAGTTGGTTTAATCTTGATCTCTGATGAGCTGATTTTGAAGAACTGTTAGATAAGAAGGAGAAAGGAGCAGATCCAGGGGAGTGATAAAGTGGAATAAAGATATAGAAGGAGGGGCTGCAGAGAGATATTTTCAGTTGTCAGAGCAATTCTGTTTGATAATGGAGAGCACAGGGTTGGTTTCTGAAATGGAAAAGGTTTGCTTCTGGATATTGCAATGGAAGAACTTAAGGGCCACAAAAAGATGGTTGTAGAAAAATTTCCCAATCTTGTCTGTGATGACTCTTATGAGCCTAAGTAGAGAGGCGGTGGCAGAGGAGACTGTTGACCTAGCCCTGGACCTTTGGAAGGAGATGGCAGCCTGCTGAGGCATGGCACCACTGGCTGAGATGAAGGAGAAAGGCAGAAAGTGAGGACTATACCAACTAGTGTGGGAGAAGAAGTCACTTCTATTTATCTGATGAGTGCAGACAATGGAATGTTCTCAATGTCACAATTAATCTGATAATATTTGGAATCATAAACACATGATGTATGATTTACAAAACTGTGTCCACTGTATATTCAAGTTAACTTGAACCATGTGAAATAGTGATATATAGTAATCACAAAGCTTTTGATGGCTTTCTTAATTTCCCCAGCATTAGAGTGAAAATGATCTCTATGATCTATAAGATTGGGACTGTGTGTGTGTGTGCGTGTGTGTGTGTGTGTGTGTGCCTATTGAAAAATCTGAAGATATATAAAATTTATAAAATAGGCTATGATCACCTGTACTGAAGGATAATTTATATGATTATCACTATGGTTTAGAGGTCTTTTACATATTTTCAATATGTCATTGTAGGTAGCTGGTGAGCTCAATCTCTTTCTATTATAAGTCATTTCTTTCATTTATGGTCATTCTTATCCACAGCAAGTAGGGTGAAACAGCCGAGACTTTTGTCTAGTTTTCATTTTATATCCTAGTTGTTCAAAATAGATACAGCAAAAATTTCAGGGAAAATCTGAATTAGATGTTCAAATGTTACTTCTAGACCCAGTGAGAACTTCTTGGAAATTAGACTGAGAGATATTTCAACTTTTAGTTGTTTTGGATTCAAGTAATATCTATTAAGTAATTATGTAATTTCTAGGTTTTGTAAAAATACATCATTTTCCTTAATGTAATAATATTTCTTGTGTATCTTTGCTATTTGAATACATACCATCTCCTCACTCTACAATGGGGAAGCAGGGAAGATATGAAGATATGAGGGAAGATATGTGACTTGATTATGTGAAACAGATAGGGCAAAGCCAGGAATCAAACTCAGTAATTTGACTTTAAATCTTGTGTTCTTTCTGCTATTCTATGTTCCTTATGTAGAAATTTTTAAAGAAAAATTAAAACTTTCATATAGGGTAAGTATAGGGTCTGTGACTAAGGGGACACAATAGAAATTTATGCTTAATTAGGTGATAGCAGACAACATTATTATCTGATATTATGTATAAATTGAACTACATTTATGTAGGAAGTTATGCTTGTTATAGTTTTGACCTAGAGGTCCTTGTCATTCACTGAATGATGAGAAAATTGTTACAGTTCACTAGACTGTGTGAACAAGTCGGTTTAAGAAAATGGCATGAAAATAAGAGGAAAGTATAAAGTAAGTAGCACATTGAACTGATCTCTATGATCTATAAGATTGGGACTCTGTGTGTGTGTGTGTGGTGTGTGTGTGTGTGTGTGTGTGTGTGTGTGTGTGTGTGTGCCTACTGAAAAATTTGAAGATATATAAAATTTATAGAATAGCCTATGGCCACCTGTACTGAAGGATAATTTATATGATTATCACTATGGTTTAAACATTGTTTGAGTTATAACTGACTTTGGAAACACATACATTCTGTAAAGATCAAGTATTTGTCCCAAAGTGTTATAAAACTCCAGGCCTATTTAAGTTTCTAGAACCACAGACCTTTCCAATTTATTTTCACACTGAGGTCTTTTATACTTCATAGATCATAATTTCTTTGAGAATTTGATGAAAGCCAAGAAATTTCTTCTGAAAATAAATATGCACATAAATGCAAATGACTGGGCATCTATGCCAGGAATTTCTGAACTTGGTGGCACCACCCATGATCTATCTCTTAGGGTTTAGAACCCAGTAGCACAAATCCTCTTTCATAATAAATTTCATAGCTATTTTCTCATGCTCTTTATGAAAATGAGATAAAAGGTCCACGCTGAGGGGACAGGCCTGTTGCTCTTTAGAAAACACCAGGTCCTAACTTAGTACAACTGAAGCCCATCTAAACTTTTATCACCTCATGAAAGTGAAAGGAGGTGACATAATCTGTTGAGAAAGTTGATCCATCCTTTCAAATGAGAAGCATTTTAAGAAATCTACTGCAGTTCGAACATCATAGAAGACCTGAAAGTGACGATCGAGGCCTAATTAGCCTTCTCTGTGAGCATGGAAGAGTACAACAGCAAGCTGCTCCTCCTCCGGCCCTGGGCAGGCTAACGGCACCTGGCAAACTCCAGAGAGCAGTCGGCAGAGTGAGGCCTGGACGTTTACCAGGTATAGGAGCTGGGAGAGAAGGGCCAGGTGAATCTTCGCTTCCCCTAATTGCCTGCTCCATAATCTAGGTGAACAAAAGTGAGGTGAGCCAAATGCTCAGAGCTTTGTCCTCTAGGGACAAGAATCCCAGGGCCCCTCATTCTAAATGATCTCTGTGTCTGTGTCTTTAATCTCCATTCACCCCCTCCACTCAGTCACTACCAGTAGGCTGGTCTCCTCCAGACAATTTGAACTAGAGATAAGCAACAAAATATAAAATTGCCAAATAATACAAAACGAGTATCTTCATTCTGCCTGTGATTGACATTAAATCAGTTGATTTCCGTTCATTTAAAATGGATCAGGTTGGAAGAAAGAAGTTTAGATGTGAGCTTGGCATCAAATAATTAGAAGATGTGTGTGTGTGTGTGTGTGTGTGTGTGTGTGTGTGTGTGTGTGTGTGGTGTGTATTTATATATGATGAAAATGAGTGATTTTAACATTTGATGTGAAAATTGATGTGACTTGTGTCTCAATTGATATAACTATTGTGTCAGTGTGTCAGTTACACATGACAGGCGTGGTGATGAAGAGAATCTGGTGCACTAGATGCTACCAAAAATGTTCCTGGGTCAGTCGTTTACAGAATAATCTGCTGCGTTGTTTGTTTTTGGGCTCAGAACTTGAACTAGTCCTATGGTAAAGCTTAATGTGTATATAAAAAAATTCCAGGGCCATTTCTAGTTTGTGGCTCATTGGATCAAGTTAATGGACAGACTACTGTGTACTAACACATTAATTTTATAGCCAACATTATTATGTTCCTCTGTTGTACTGTTTTCCTATTCTTCTAAGCACAAGAGAGAATCATAGTTCTACCACCTTGAAGTTGATTGAGTCCATTTATTTTTCTTTGGTCAAGGAAATGTATGTATAATGAAATTTACCACAAGTAATTCTCCATCCCCCTTTCTATCTGTCTCACTGAATTATGAATCTTAAACTGCACATTTTTTCCACCTTTGTTCCTTAGTAAGACCATCACCAGTCTGCAGTGTACATATAGCAGGCTTGGTAGTTATATGCCACCATTATTTGTTTAGCTTTATTTGTTACAGTAGCATAATATAGCCATGTTACGGTTATAGCCATGTTATAGCCATGCTATAGCTGTTACATGGGCTGCAAATATATAGTAAACTTATATATAATTTATTTAAACAATATAAAGATGTGTCAGTGAAGAATTACTGTCTTTCTTCTAATGGTTATTCTGTTCAGTCAGTAGGTCTGGGAGTCTTGGCTCTTCAACAAGGCAAATGAATGTGCAAACACTTCCACAGTAATGGTGCCTTGGAGATTTACGAATGGCTAGATGGGCCCAATGGTCCAGACAAGTAAACACCATTTGAAACTTTCCCCCTCATTTTTCCTGTGAGCTGGAGAATATAGAAGTCATACAGCCTCTGCACTGGGAAATGGTGACAGTAACACTGCTGTTCTCTGGAGACACAATGTCATTCATGCTTAGGTCACTCAAAACTGTCTAATAATCTGTGCTGGCCTTGCTATGTCAGGAAGACTTGGAGCGACTTCCTGATGCATTACCTTCTACTTCCCTCACTTTTCCCACCATGAACAGACAATTCTCCCAGGATCCCAATCAAGTGCATCTATCCCAGTCTTGACCACAGGGAAGAAAGGTCAGAAATGTCGCTAAAGTACTTTCATTGTTAGCAGGTGTAGATGGAAGGAATCTCAATAGGTGACAGCAACAGGTGACAGAGCTAGTTCTTTGACTCTGACACTACTGGTGTCATTTTCTAACTTAGCAGAATATAATATATTGGTGGAGAGGCAAAACTTGTCATGAAAAGAATACAAAATCTGGAAGAAAAGAAAAGATCTTGTCACAAAAGCAGTCTCAACTCTGCCAACATTGTGGTTTTGAAAACCTAGTTCGTCAACAGCTGGGGTTCTTCACCAGCACAAATGGGTGCAGTGATACCTGCAGTGAGGACCTAGCTCACAAATGGCTCTCAGTCATCACTCTCTTCCTGTCCTTTCACTTGTGCTAACAAAGAGACATAATGCAAGGGTCTAGACTTCTCTAGTCTTTTAGTTAGGAAGAGGACGAGTCACCTCATCTTTAACCGAGCTGATTGGTCTATTTAAATATACATAATGATCACATTCCCCACTGAGAATTTGTATCTGTAGCTGATGTATCCTGATTCTTACTTTTTCCCATACCCCTGCACTCCCTTCTGCCCCTCCACCTCTGTATACATAGGCTTTGTTTCCATTTTTAATTGAAATCTTTATTGGTACATTACATATGCACATCATGATTGCCCTCAACAATGAGAATTTGTACCAGTATATGTCACAACTTAATTCTCATTTTTTCCCATAGCCCTACCCACCCTACCACCCCACCCCCTATGCACATAAACTTTGTTTCCTTTCTTTTTTGTTATAATCTCATTATTTTCCCCTTTCACCCTATTTTACATTGAGTATTTTCTATTTCACAATATATAACATTCAATTCTAGAACTCATTTACATCTTTATTTTCTCATATTGAGAAAAGATGTGATATTTTAATTTTTAACTCCAGATCTTTTCTTTCCTTTCTTTGTTTCACCCCCCTTCAGTGCCCCTTCCCCTTTGAAGATTTTCTTTCTATTTCACAACATCTATCATACATTTTGGACCTCATTTACACTTCCAGCTTCTCTCATTAGAGAAATGATATGGTATGTATACATTTGTGTCATATTTATTTCACTTATGAGTATGGCCTCAAGGTGCATCCATTTAGCCATAAATGACACTAATTTATCATTATTTATGGCTGAGTAATAATTCATTTTATATATAAAAAACATATCTTCTTTATCCAGTCTCCAGTTGATGGGCATTTAGGCTGTTTTCAAGATTTAACTATTACAAACTGAGCTACTATAAATGTGGATTTGCATATGTTGCTGTGGTATTATGCTTTCAATACTTTCATAAATATACCCAGGAGGGAAATAGCAGGGTCAAATGAGACCTCTCTACTCCTAGTTTTTTTTTTTTTTTTTTTGAGACAGGGTCTCGCTTTGTGGTTCAGGCTGGCCCTGAGCTCAGCCTCAAACTCACATCACAGCAATCCTCCTGCCTCTGCCTCCCGAGTGCTGGGATTACAGATGTGAGCCACCATGCCCGGAACTGTGGTATGTGGTACTGGTTGCTGCTGGGTGTGAGTCTCGACGCCCAGTATGGTATGTGGTTACCGGGAATTGAACCTGGGTCCTTGCGCTTGCAAGACAAGCACTGGAACCACTGAGCTAACTCCCTGGCCCATCTACTCCTAGTTTTTTGAGAAAAATCCACATTGATTTCCACAGCAATTGCACCAGTCTACACTCTGACCAATAGTGGAGAGGGTTCCCTTCTCTCTACAGTCCTGCCAGCATTTGTTGTGGGTTGATTTCTTGACAGCAGCCATTCTTCTGGAGTGAGATGAAATTTCAGTATAGTTTTTATCTACATCTCTTGAATGACCAGTGATGTTGAACGTTTTCTCATATATTAATTTGCTTCTTGTACTGTCTTTCACCATGCACTAAACTGAAATCAAAGTGGATTAAAAACTTCAGTAGCATGGGAACTAGTACAAAGAATCAACAACTGAGATCTCATCTTATTAAAAAGCTTCAAAAGAAACCATCAACAGAGCAAATAGACAATGTACAATGTGGGAAAAACCTTTTATTAGCTGCTACTCAGACAAAGATGTGCTATGTAGAATATATAAAGAACTTAAAAATATTAGATCTCCCAAATTTAAAGACCCACTTAAAAATGGACCTCTGAAATTAACAGATATTTTCAAAGTCATATTTTTTGAATGCTCTGTTACCAAAATTGAAAGCTTTCCTCCTCCCTAAATCAAGAAGTTCCACCTTTTCCCTAATGTCCCTCAGGCCGTTAGGAGAACCACGAAGGAATGAGTATGAGTTTGTAAATGGAAATGATCATAGCCAGCTATCTGGCACCAAGTTGCTAACTGATTTTCTGCAATCTGTCTTTGCTATCATACAGCTGTTTCCCACAAGCTGTATCCCTCCCCGAAATATTGCTCCAAATTATCCTTTTATCTACTCAGCAAGAAAAACAAATCAAGATTATCTTGAAGGCCCCAGGATAACAGAAAACTGTTTCAATATGGTCTGGATGGGGTGGTGGGGAGAAGCACTACATGCTCATTATGTTCTCCTGACCCTCAGACTCATCCTCTCCATAGGCCAAACACTTCAGATCATCTTTGCATTGTGATAAGGACAAATTTCTCTGCTAAACACAGACCTAATGACCTAGAATCTCTGAGAGTGCAGACCTCAGAACACATATTTTAATAAGCTTCCTATGAAGCACTTACAAAATCTATTCTCTGTTATCACATTGGAAAGAAAGTGTTTGGGAAGTTGGGCACTAAAGCCTTGTTGCAGAAAACAGCTCACATGCAATCAAAAAGGTGACCTCATGATATTTCACTTACCTGGACTTTGGACCTCAAATTCCCAGGACCAACTAAGGAAAGAAAGAATATGAACAATAACTACAGCAGTAGCAACCAAAACACCCTTGTAAAATCCCTATCTGGAGCAAACTTCGCTAGTATCTACCCGATGTCTCTCTCTTGTCTTTTTATTTGCTAAAGGTACTCTATTTTGTTGAACAATGAGATGCTTAGATTAGGAGGTTAATGAAGAGTTTTTCAAGTCATTCTTTACTATCCTGCTGCCTCTTAGCTTCTCTTACAACTGTGAATATCTCATGATCCCATGGACCATAGCATGTAAAGGGAAATTTCTTGAGTGTGTCTCAGGGAAAAATTGCTTTTCTGCTTTGAATGGAAATGTCATATTTGGGCAACTGGCAGTCATCTTCTGATCATGAAGGAAAGAAAAACAGAATTTAAAAATGCTTAATCACCTAGAGTAAAATCGATAGTTGCCTTCCTTCAGTCTTGTATAGAAAAGCGAACCCTAGTTCTTAAACCAGAGTAGATGTTTTGCTTTATATGTCTGTTTTGTATATAGGCTAAAGTTCTCAATCTCATGCTACCTTATGAGAATAATATCACTTCAGTGTTAACAATAATCACCTTGTAGACTATTCAGATCTATTAGCTCCTTTTTATTGCCTGAAGAAACTCTTGACTTTATCAAAAATCTTTTTTTGCTTCACATGAACAAAGAAATATATCCCTCAGTTTTTCCTGAAACATGGTTTGTCTTCCAGTTCTGAGGAAATTGAAGAAGAGCCATAAGCTTTGAAGAAAATTTTTCATTATTTTATCTCTCCCCTCTGACAGTTGTATGCTCACTTTTGCTGGCACATTCAACTTCTGAAGTTGTTGAAGTCCGTCTTAGATACAGGACCCTTGACACAAGTAGGCAACATGTAAAATCTTCACTGGCACCATGTATGATCTCCTAGAAAATTTTCACATGCCCACCTGCATACTCATCTTTTCCTCTTTTTAGACTTTGAAGCTAAGAAATCCTATAACATACGGGAAAGCAGCTTGTTTCTGGCCCGCTGAGCAGGAGCAGTACAACCCACCTGACATTTCAGGAACAAGTCCCTTTAGGCAGAACCCCAAACATTACCAACCCATACTGAATTACTCTAAACAATGTTATTCAAACTCTTCCAAGGAGCATGATTTCCACAGATTTTTTTTTAGGGGGCGGGATTGGGAAGAATAGGGTCTCTATAACAGATAATGACAGGAATATTGAAGTTTGCCTTTTAGTTTTAAAGATCCCCCCCCCAGTCTCTCATATGATGTGGTAAGCACAGACATCTCCACATGTTGTTCTAATGCCTTTTTCCTTTTTCTCCTCAGTCTAAACTCATTCTCCACTTCTCCGTGCCATTAGAGAGGTTGGTATTCTCCTTGATCTTTCCTAAGCAGATTCAGATCTCCTCTTATGCATACTTTATACTACTGGGTACTTCTCCAAAGCAAGCTGAGGATAATTTCATGTTTTATTTGTATAGTTTATGTGATAAATAGCTACCTTTCCTCCTAGGCTGTACACTCTATGAAAAAGAAGACAAGCACTATGCCTAGTTTTGCTCAAACAGAGTATTTTTAGTATCTGATACATGGTAAAAGCTTAATAAATAGCTGTCTATGGAATAAATGACCACAGGAATCATACATATTAATGGCTCAGAAATATCCTGCAGTAGAAATCTGATGAAGCTTGCTTATGTCTCTATTTCTCACATTTGTTTGAACCACAGAAGTAATTTGTCATGTAATTTTCATTAATATCCTACAAAATAAGAGGTTCTAAAAATAAATGAACAAACCCTTTTCTAAAGAAAATTGTTCATTCATTTCAATGTTTTAAAGGAGTTTTAATGTGTCTCTAGTTGAACCCTTTCCTTTGGCAGAGAAGGAAAATGAACTCCGGTAATTGTGTTCTTTATAACACACAGCTAGTTACTCATGGAAGAAAAGATCTGGAATCAGTTTTTCTAACGTTTGTGACAGTGATTTCTCAAAACCTGTGTTAATCCCATAAACCCAGAATTCTGTAAAATTCAAGTATTAAACAGAGTACAAAAAAGAAGTACAATGCTTGAGGAGCTTCATCTACAGCCATTCTAATTTGTCTTTAGGTTTATGAAGGTATTGGTGCCTGAGTCATGTAACACTTTTTTAAATAGAGTCATTTAACACTAATGACTAGAATGTTAAAATCTAGAACAAAGACATAGCATTCAGTACTGAGAGAAGTTATTCTTCAGTACTAACAAATTTCTGCTTTCATCTTCCAGTGAAAATTCCTCTGATCTATTCTAAACTTACAAGCAGTGGTATTATCTAAAGAAGAGTCTACTTTCTTTGCCTATTTCATCATCTTTTTTTTTTAAAGCAAATCTTTATATTCTGGGGATTTTGATATTGGATTTGCAGGACCCAGTGAGCTCCTGATAGCTCTCACCAAGTCATGGAGTGCTCTATCAGTAGCAATGAGGTACTCCAGGTGCTACTCCCTCATCAGCTTGGTTGGACATGGTGAGGGATGCTGGGGGAGGTCACCAGTGCTCAAGTACTAAGATTTGCTTCAGAGATCGAGACTGAGTCTTTTGTTTTATAAATATGTCTTTTGGCTAAAAAGACAAAAGACCCAAATATAACTTCATTATAATAATTAGTGAGAATTTCTTAGAATACACAACGTATAAAGACAAGAAATCAGAGAAAAAGATAAGCAATGGAGATACAAAAAAGTAGGAAGTAAAAAAATGGATAATAATGGTTGAATATTGATGAAAAACCTCTTACTCCAAACCACAGAGGATATTTGCAGTAATGTGAATCTGCTGACCTGGGACTTTTTTCCCTTCCCTATGTGGCTCCATTTGTAGATAATCATTTAGGGTCTTCAGCTCTACCTTAGCATTGCTTCACTAGTCCTAAGATTCATTCATCTCCCCGTTTACCCACTGACTCCCTATATGTGTAGACAACCTCCTTCTATGTGTTGGGAAGCAGGTTTAGTAAGCAATGAAAATAAACCTCTCAAATTTTAACATCAAACTGTTGCTTTAAAAATCATGATTCTTGGATATCTTCACTTACAACTGAATTACCAGCAACCTACTAGAATGGTAGAATATAAAAAATTCATTACTTTTCCATTGGTCAAACATAGTACACAGAGAAATTTATCTAGTTAAAAAAATGTTACATACAGTTGCCACTATACACTAATCCCAATGATAACATTCTCAGATAAATCAAAACAGTGAGAAAAAGTCTGAGGAGTTTATAACCTAAAAAGGAAACAAGAAATGAGAACTCATATTCAGTTACATCCTTTATGCCTTGGGCTCTGAATCAATTCATCATTCCCTTTAAACTGGGCAGTAGCTTTTAGGAGAGTGTTAGAATTCTGAGACAATATCTAGTGCATATGGGATCTTTGTCAGTATTTAACAAATGAAGGTGTGAATATATAGTCATATGAAAAAACCCAAACACTCAGAGGAATAGTATGATTGTTTCAAGTCAAGAAGCTCTCACCATACAAAAAATATTGCCAGCCATCAATACAGTTCCGTCTGGCAGCTCTGCCTATATAGCAGTCAGATTTATAGAATTTTGTTTTCAGCAAACATAAGTTTATATTTGCCAACGTTATTTACTATCAGAGTTTTGAACCTGGGAACCTCAGAACAAATGGCTCCATATTACCAGCCCCAGGTGTACTCATATATAAATGCAGGTGAGACACTATATTTCAAGAATTTTGTGAGGATTAAATGAAATATATAGTTATTGCAGATGCAATAAAGTTAGAGGTCTTGAGATGGAGATCATCATGAACTATCAGAATGACTTTGAGGTGATGATAAAAATCCTGTTAAGAGGGAGAAGGAGGTCAGGGTCGGGAGAGATCTGAGGGAAAAAGGTGAAGGTGATATGGCTGTGAGCACAGAAATGAGACAGCCTCTAGAAGCTAGAACAGATTCTCCACTGGAGCACTCAGAAAGCGTACAGCTGACCAACACCCTGTGTTTATCCTGCTGAGACCAATCCTGGATTCTTTGCTCCAGAATTTCAAGATAATACAACTATGTAGGGTGAAGCCACTCAGTTTATGGAAGGTGTTATAGCTGCCACAGAAAACTACATACCACATGTGCTCTTTCCCCTATACATTCACGACTGCACATTCAGAATTAATATTTAAAAAATGTACAGTTGACAGACTTGTACTGGTGTTTTTGTGAGTCGCTATTCTGCTTCCTCTGCTGCTTTTCATTTCTCCTCTCCTGGGCAAATGATTTGGCAGGAATATTTCCTCTAATTGCATCTTCTATGGTTGTTGCTTTGGAAATACATGAAAAGAAAGAATAAGGGATGGAAGAGTGAAATCACTGGCGGAAGTAAGAACTCTTTTGACAAAAGGAAGACTCTTTGTTTCTCCACCATTTGCTAAAAGTGCATCTCCATTTCTCTTTCGTTGCTCCTGAAGACATAAAAGGAGAGCATGTGGAGAATCTGAGGGACTTGCTGAAAGGAAGCATAAAGTCTAACTTGAAGTCCCTTGGGTAGCTTTTTTTCTAGTTTGTCTCTTATAAAGTTCTTCCCCAAAAAGTGATTATCAAATTGACTATGAAAGGAGAGCTTTATTTTTTATTTGAAGATATTCATTTATTAATTCAAGAAACGCAGTTTCAGAACCTCATGTGTGCCAAACACTTTCATGAAGAATACAATGCTGAGTTAACAGGTCAAAGTTCCTCTGAGAAAGCACTTGAAACCCAATAGATACATACATTCAATACAAATGAGTACATTAAAAATGTATGTCATAATAATTGTGCTAAGTATTGCTAAGGAATTCATCCACAGGCTAAGCTAGCTAATTCCTGTGCAAATAGGGTGAGGAGAGGGTTGGTTGCTTTAGGTAGAAAGATAAAGAGAGGTCTCCAACACTGAAACTAAGATAACTTTAAAGGATGAGAATGAAGAACAAACAGAGTAGAATGTGCAAAGGGCCTGAGACAGATTAAAGCTTAGATTTACCAGGAACTGAAGAAAGATGGTAGGGTTGTAACATCGTGAGAAATCACATATTATAAGGTATAAACTGCTCTATGGATCATCTTGGAGGCAATGACAGGAGCTTTGGTCTGATTTTGTGTCCATGGAAAGCAATTCAGATTTTAGATAGGAAATGACATCAGCTGATGCACATGTATATGGACATGTTTGGGGTCATTTGAAGAAAGGATTTGAGAAGAGCAGGACTACAAAGGGCAAAGACTACTTTTCATGCTACTAAATATTTCTGGTGAGAGTTGATGATGCCATGGGTCCAGGCGACACAAGTAAACCATATTTGGAAATACAATCAAGAGACTTTGCAAATAGATTAGATACAAAGGCTTGAGAACTAGTGTTGATGGACATCATTCCAACTGAGACAGAAAGAGAGACATGAGGAGGAAGACATTTTGATCCAGGAATAGGATGTTATATTTTGTGTATGGAAATTTCAAATGTTTGGGAATTATCCAAGCAGGGCTTTCGAATTAGAACTGGGATATGTCTTAAACCTGGATTTCAAGGGCTGGGCTTGGGCCAGAGAAACAAATGTGAAAGTCATTAAAATACTTATGATACTTAAAGCTAAATGATTTATGATACACCTGGAAAATATGTGAAGCAAGAAGATAGCTCAAGAGGAAGCCTTCTGGATCTGTGATGCTGAGATGTCAGACAGGAGGGAAGTAGAGAACATGGGAACAGAATAAGTGGTCAGGGATGGGCAAGATAACGGGTGTGTGGGGCAGGCGAGAGTCCAGAGAGCAGAATGCAGGACAGGAGGGGATGGATGGCAGCCCTGCCAGGGGATGAATAATTCCAGTGTGAGAGAGCAGAGAAGTGTCTCTTGATTAGCCAAGTGATTAGTCAATCTTTTCACTAATAATCTTGATAAGATAGAAATACAGCTAGCTCACTCTGCGGATCAAAGTGGATTAGCAGCTGACTAAAGGAAGTACAGCAGCATCTGAATGTAAACAGCTCTTGAGAAATTTGATTATGAAGGTAAGTGGTGCCGATGACAGCAATAAATATGTGGTCAGTGAGCGTATGTGTGTGAGCGCATGTATTTAAGACTGGAGATGCCGAAACACATCTGTGTGCTGAGGAGAATACATAAGCACGTGGAAAAAATTGATTATATATCAGAAAGAATGGCTCCCTGGAAGAGTCAGGTTCTTGAGGTGACCAGATCGGATGCGAACTTGACCTTTATTATTAGAGACAGGAAGACACAGACAAGGAAACAAGTGTTATTACTAGCAAGATGATGTCGCTCCTATCTGATGGCTGCCACCTATTGCTGCTTGATAGAGAAAAGCTATCATCTAATTACATAAGTAAAATATTATTGATGGGAGATTTAAGGAAAGAGGGGAAAATGAAATTTCTGTTTTAGAAAAAATACAGGAAGGCTATGAAGCAATCATAAGATTTCTAGAGAGCATTGACAGCAAATTTCAGGAGTGAGAAAATGCATGTAGAGTGAGACTAGTTTTTACCTCAGGAACATGAGGTGAGCTGGTTTACTCTGCCACATGTTGTCATCAAACCAAGTGTCAATCACCCATATGCAAATTCTCTTCACCAAGTATTGCCTTCTGCCCACAGGGGCTAACTTACTTGCATTCCACAGTGGATAGAGTATCTATGATTCCTGATGCCAACAAACATATGAATGAGATGGGCAACATCCTTTTAGATGATTCCAGCTCACCAAGCAAATGTCTTATTAGGTTTCCTACAGTATTTATCATAGGGCATGGAAGGAAATTCCTAAGTGCCATTCTAGAAGAAATGCAAATTCTTCCAATAAACTTCTCTTGTAAATATGTCTAGCAAGTTTATATGTACTGGGCTTTAATCTAAATGTATCAACTTGATCAAATTTGTGAATGATTCTCCTAGAAGAATCCTTGTTTTAGCCAGCATCTTTGTTTTAAACCTCAGGAAGATTATGTCGCCATCATTAGAGAGACAAGTAAAGGTCATTAGCTCAGGCCCATAGTAGCCTCGATGCCTCTTACACAAGTGTGAATCTTCAATTATCAATCTTATGGGATTATCATTTTATGCCCTCAACTTCCAACTTTTACAGCATAGTTGCTAGTTTTATTGTGTTTATTTTTTGTAGAAATAAAGTAAATAAACAAACAATGTGAAGAAAGAAAGCAGATCTTGGGTTGGCCTGGGATTAAGGGGACTTCTTTTTTTTTAATTTTTAAATCTTTATTGGTACATTACATATACACATCATGATTGCACTCCATAATGGGGATTTGTACCAGTATAAGACCCAACTTACTTCTCATTTTTTCCCATAGCCCTACCCACCCTACGGCCCCCCATATACATAAAATTTGTTTCCTTACTTTTTTGATACAATCTCAGCATTTTTCCCCCTTCTCCCTATTTTACATTGAGCATTTTCTATTTCACAATATATAACATACAATTCTAGGACTCATTTACATCTTTATTTTCTCATACCAGAGAAATGATGCGATATGTACCTATCTGTGCCCTATTTATTTCACTTATGAGGATATCCTCAAGGTATGTCCATTTAAGTATAAATGATTCAAACTGATCATTTTTTATGGCAGAGTAATACTCAGTTCTGTAGAAGAACCACAGCTTTTTTATCCAGTCTCCAGTGGATGGACACTTGGGTTGTTTCCAAGATGTAGCAATCACAAATTGGGCTGCTATAAACATGGGTGCACATATGTCACTGTAATGAGTCTTTTAATTCTTGTGTGTAGGAACCCTTCTCCACTGTTGGTGTGACTGTAGACTCGTACAACCCCTGTGGAGATCAGTTTGGAGATTACTCAAAAAGCTAGGATTGGAGGTCCCATTTGACCCGGCCATTGCCTTGCTAAGTATATACACATAAGGGGACTTCTTATCAATGTCAAAGCTTTCAGTTATTTCCCTTGATGATTTAAAATCTGTTTAGCCAATGACTTCATAACTATTGGAAAACAGAAGAGGGATATGAAGGTTGTAGGGTATAATAATACTGAACTTTATGTTATGAGTCCATGATGTCCTAAGGGTTGGTCTATCATCTACTCCCATCATCTTGAAGACTTTGGTTCCTAAAACCTTAAGGAAATGTCACCTTACAGTGTTTTAAACAAACCACCCAAAGGAAGAGACGGGACGTCTCTCTCCCAGGGTGATTCTTCTCATATTCCTTTCTGTGACATCCCTTAACATGTCATTATTATGTTCATTCTCCTTATACACTTTTTTGTGTGTTTCAGTTTCAAAAGCCATCAAATATTATTATGAGTCTTAGATGAATAAAGCCTCAAATCTCACAGTAGGGCTGTTGGGAGAAGCAAGGGATAAAAGATTTGTTGCTATACAATATTCCTTTGCAAAATGGAATTCAAAAACATCATCAGATAACAAAAACAAGACATTTATTGTAATTTGAAAATACTTCTTGGAAAAATAATGTGAACAAGACACTGCAATGAATACAGTGTTGAACCACACATTAAACAAATCAGTCATTGGAAAACCCTACCTTCTTGGAAACTTACATTCTGGTGCCTAACACCTGACTCTCTGAAAGGGGAGGTAGCTAACTTTTGTTAGACATTTCCAGTACTATGCTATGAGACCCAAAGGAGTTTAAAGCTTTTTGTTTTCTTGGGTCAAATACAGAATGGTAGAGTACTATGTCTTTCTATGGAGTTAAGTCAAACAGGAAGTCACTTTCAGGTTTGTAGAATAAAACTTGTGTTCAGTGAGCAGCAGGGGCTGATGGGATTATTCACTATAAGACAGGAAACACATTTTTAAAATAATGTGAGAAAGTGGCTACCGAAAGTGATTGAGACCTTTGCTCAGTAATGATAACATTGTCTTCTCTGTTATTGAAACTTCCATTTCATTTTCTGAGGAAAAAATATTTTCTCTCAGTTGTAGGCAAATTCTCAAACATGCATGGATTATCTATCTCTCTGTCTCTCTGTGTCACTGTGTGTCTCTCTGTCCCTGATTCTGTATCTCTTTATTCTAGACAGATACGCACACGCGCATGCATGCGTGCACTAGCGCAGGCGTCCCCCCCCATTTCCTTTTGCTTTAAGGCAGCAGCTTCAGTGATTCACCTGAAAACTGTTATTTCAAAACAAAACTCATTTTTCCCTTCTCAATCACCTTACGGTTCTCTTTGAAGTTAATCAGAAATTTCACTGGAGTAATCTTTCTGGTTGCTGAAAATACCGTCATCACATTTTAACACCAGCGTTCGCGAGCTGCCAGCTTTGCTGCTGAGGTAACAGGGGGACTGCCTTCTTTTTCTTCTTTCCTCACATGGAAACACATTAGACAATAAGGGAGCACATTACATCTGCACTTGTCTCACTGGCATCATTTATAGATTCTGCATCAACACACAAGTTCTTCTATGATAATGAAGAGGGTAATTAGTCTATAATTAGAAGTTAATCACAAATCTATAAGATAAATTTCAGAATATTGACAAAGGCTTTTCTTGAAGTGACATCTATGAATAGTTAATTAATTGCTGATCTCAAATTAGGTCACTGAAAATGTGTTCTTACATCTAGTGATTTCTCATCTAGAAACAGTTCTACAAATTTAAATTACGTCTTTAGGTACCTGCCATGCAGCTGAGTGGTCCTGTACTGGAAGAAAAGACATACAGGGTACAGTTCCTGTGGTTCTAACAAATGACCACGATGTACCGATGCAGCGCTGGGGGTCTCTTTTATGAGTGATGGGTCATTCTTATCTCTTCTAAAAAGATTTTCAACATAACTCCTTAGGAAATCCACTGAACCAGAACCGCATAGATTTCACTGCACAAAGGTGAATGGCGATGTACAAGACTAATAATGAGAAACTAAGAAGGAAGCAAGGCAGACACATTTTAACTAAATATGTTTGTGTGAATTTTGTGTATACAGCTGAGGCTGATGACTGAGAATCCAATGAAATCCTTGTAGAAAAGAATCTAAGGATTGCTAAGGAATTACACTGGCATTACATTCACTAATACCAAATCCATTAGTTATGGTTAATATTATTATTATTAGTGGCTAAACAGGGCTGCTCACACCTCCAGTAATCTGCTGCTGAGCGGGTTTCATAGGAGCTTTCTGCCAAGAAAGACTAAAAATAAAATTCTTCCTAAGGCCCGAGTAGAAAGAGATGGCAGAGATGGTGAATTAAGCTGGCAGCAATGTTCATTTCTTGCCCTGTGTTCTATCTCAAATAATAGAGCTGTGGTCAGATATGTCAGAGGATTTTGTCCCATAGCCTGATTATTTGGAAAAGGAGAATCACCCCTACAAGGAAACTGTAGCCCCTGGTTGTGATAGCTGCATTTATTTGTAACCTGCCAGCCCTTCCTGCGATCAACGGAAAACCATTTGGGCACTAGAATCATGGTTCCTACACTCTTCAACAGGAATCTGGAAATAGTCTCTACCTTTGCTCTGGGCTGATGCTCCAGAATCAAGCCACTGTATGGTCGTTAATGCTGTGCATCATATCCCCAAGCCTACCGTCCTTTCATGTTGGGGAACAAAAGGCAGCTTGCTTTTCTGACTCTTCTGTGCCCCAGGAACAGAAGCTTCTGACTTTGTATGAGACTGTTGTCTACCTATCTTAAGTATGAGGAGCCTGACACTTTCAAAGGTTTTGTAGATCATTGTTATGGCTTACACCTGGATATCCCCGCAAAGCCTCATGCAGGCATGGGGTGAGCTGTTCAGAGGTGGCTGCACCTAGAGTGTGTGGTGCTAGGATGAAGGATGTGTGGTGATGGATTCAGTCCACTGTTGGTTTGCCAGAGTTCTGGCTAGGATCAAGCCTGTGAGTGCTGCTCCTGCCTTACTAGCCTGCAGAAAACACAAGGGACTCGTGTTCTTGTCTGCTTGCTTTCCATGGACCATTTCTTTTCTGCAGTGCTTAATGTCTACAAACTGTGAGCCGGTAAACCTTTGCTCTTTTAGCTTCAGGTGTTGGGTATTTTATTTCAGCAACAAGGAAAATAGCTAAAACAACCATAATAACAAGCATATTACAAATTTAGAAATCAGATCAAGGCTGACTTGAATATCCTCTCTGTAACTACTACTTTATATTTTTTCCCATATTCTGGAATGGAGGTTTGGACCACTGGGTCTAAGTGCACATCCCAGACCTCAACAGACTCACTAAAATCATAGAGCCTTGAGCACTTCTCCCTCAGCATGTCCCTTCAGTAGATAAGGGTAAAGTCCTAACGTCTGATATAGCTTCAAGTTCCTCCAGGTGCCTCTAGTGGACACCCAATAGCAGCCACTACTCACCTCGATCAATTAGAAATCCATGCTGAGGCTTTCTCTTGAGTCTTCAAACAAATATTGTTGATTGTTTACAATTCTAGGCTATTGGGACATGGTAGGAAATAAAATGCATAAAATCTTTCTCTAATGAAACTTATACTCTAGTTATAGGAACCAGGTGATGGATATACAAATATATATTGAACGGTGAAAGAATATATAGAAAAAAATATATAATTTATATATAAGAATAAAACATGGGAAATAAAAGGTGATAAGGCAGGGATCAGGTGGGTGGTCAGTGAACTTGGCTTCCAAAACAGTTGCATATAACAAAATGAAGTTGTAAATGAGTTGTATGTATAGTTGATATTATGAAATAGAAAATATTTAAAAGGCAACAGGGTGTAGGGGTAAATAATGAGGGGAAAAAGAATGTGACAGTAATAAAGAAAAAGGAAACAAAGATAATGTCTATAGGGGGTGGGGGTGGCAGGGCGAATGGAAAGAGGAAAAAAAATGAGAATCAAGTCATGTCATATTCTGGTACAAACTCTCAATGTTGAATGTGATGATGATGTGTATTCATAATGTACCAATAAAGATTTAAATTAAAAAAAAACTATGTAAAGTCAGGAGAAACTCTTAGAGTAGCTGGATTGATGAGCAAGGGAATCTAAAGGGTGAAAGTCCTGCTGGGAGCCCTTCATTTCACCAGGAGATCCCAACACTGTGTCCGTAAGATCAAGTAAGATACAGGGTAAAGTGTTAAGAGGTGATCTGAAGAGAGGAAGAACTACCTTCCTGATGGAAGAGGTCTGAAGATTCATGGGTAGTCTCCAAAGAGTTTGATATAAAAACTCTTCTGAAAATGAGGTGAGGTGCATTTCTTTTCTCCAGGGTTGGGGTAACTATAAGGTGACAACACAATCTGTCCTTATTTTGAACATAGCATTCTTGAATGTGGAATTCCAGACCTCACAGACTCATCTCCACCTGTTCAGTCAGCAAGAAAATTAGCTCAGCCATGCTGACAAGGAGTAACCTTTTGAGATTATAGATAAGGTTCACTGCCCAGCCAAAGATCCCAAACGTGTAGGAAATTCCATTTGGTTCTAGGTGTGGCACTGCTGAGCATCCGTGAGGCTTATGGGAAGTGATGGAAGACTAGCAACTCAACAACTCACAAATAAAACCTGGGGGTGCCCATCCTTCCTGTGGCAAGACCGGCGCACAATATGCCAGTAAGCTAGAGCTCACCAAGCACAAGTTCAGTACTTCCACAGGGATTCTCCTAAAGAAAGTTTAAAGGGTCAACATGCTGTCCTGGGCTGAGCTGGAACTTTAAGAAAAGTGTATGTAAATAATAATAGTGCTCTCTACCAGATCAAAGAGGCACATGTGCTTACTAAGCAATGATAGTTTTCATGGGAACCAGAAGAAGCAGAGATGGAAGGGAAGTCTTTGTGTCTCTAACACGATCCAGATAATTGTCTAGAAAACATAAAAGTGCTCTCAAATTTTACCATTTACAATGAAAACACACATACCACTCTTCAGATTTTGAAGAGAATTAAAATCATCCATGTTGATCATTCTATCTCTAGCCGAAAGATGCGAAGACCTCATCAGATTTGGTTGTTTATACAGAAGAGAATGTACTGAGCAGCCATCCCAGATTTGAGAGATTCTTTTCAGTTGTTGAATTCATAATTTTCCTTATGAATCCATCACCCATTTGATCCTGAGTCAATTCCAAAAGCCCTAAGAGTCTGGCTGATAACAGTGAGCTCCTGAACCACTAAGGAATGTGTTTGTCAAAGGAACACTGGTCTATTTCTTTAAAATATTTCCTTCTAGGTTAATCTAGCTCAGTCACTATAATCTTGCCCAAAGCAGTTTTAGACTCAATTGTGCACAGCATTTAGATCTATACACATATACATGCATGGACTCATAGATGGAGAAAGATAGTGTGTTCAGAATAGTGCCCTTAAGAACAAGTTACCCTTAACTGAGAGTCTGAAGGCATCTCTGATACAATCAACTTAACAACAGCTGATAGGTAAATATCGCATCTTTTCTCTGCTATGAGAAAATAAAGATGTAAATGAGTTCTAGAATTGTATGTTATATACTGTGAAATGGAAAATACTCAAAGTGTAATAGAGTGAAGGGGGAAAATAATGAGATTATAACAAAAAAGAAAGGAAACAAATTGTATGTATATAGGGGGATGGTAAGGTGGGTAGGGCTATGGGAAAAATGAGAGTTAAGTTGTGCCTTATACTGGTACAAATACCCACTGTGGAGTGCAATTATGATGTGTATATGTAAAGTACCAACAAAGATTTCACTTAAAAAAAACAACAGCTGATTGATCATCATGTATATTATCCAAGGCAATAATAATCATGTAACATTTTAGAAGACAGACATATATTTGTCATAATTTTGTTTGTGTGTAATTATAAAACAGAGTTCTTTTATTAGAAGAAACTTTTACAAAATCTGTTCTAGCTCTAGTGTAGAAGGAGAATAAGACTCAAGTCATTTTGAGCTATAATAATTCTTCAGATCTCGTTTAATTTGAGTGTGTCAGGAGAAAACTAAGATCTTTACTGGTGAGTGACTCTTATGTCAGGACCATTAGCCAGTGGCGAATTCGGTATCAGGATCCAGCTTTCTAGTTACTCCGTGGAATATTTTTTCCAGTGCTCCTATCATACTGTTGCTACATCCCCTTCACTTTTATTAGTCAGCCTAGTGAGTAAGTAGACTTTCCCTGAGAGTTTTATGCCATTTTATTACCTGCAAGGATGTAGTCTGAAATGCCACCGCAATGCACACACCAAACATGAGTGATTAATACAGATAAGTGAGAAAAATAAAATGAACATTTTTGTTTTCATCTTTATTTCAGACTTTCTTTTTACAGTTCATTTCTTTGCCACTTTTTTCTTTGATAAGCTCACTTCCTAGGTCTATCTTTTGGACATATTGTACCTGCTATCTCTATTTTTATGAGTTTCCTCAAGTACTTGTTACCCTTTAGGAAGAATTATTTTTTCCCAGATTATTTCACTGGTGTCTACTTGGGTTATTACAATGACCTGACCTCTGTAAATTTGTTTAGATTTATGTCACCACATCTCCTGCCCAATTAAACCCACCATCCCAAGATTCCTAACACCATAAAATCAAACTTATTGATAACTTCAATTATTTGTAGTCAATCTTCTCTTACTACATACAAAGCCTTACCTTTGTAACAAGATCTGATTAAAAGCATGAATGGCCTTTGCAATGGATATTCTTTTGATGAGTTACCAGTATCCACTGAGAAAAGTGTAAAGTTTGTTTGGAGTTGTGCCATTGTTAACCTGCTTTCCATAATAAAATGATTTAGACAAAAATGATGAATACATGGCAGGCACAGAGAGCTAACCTAAAGATACTGACAGAAACAATGTGTCTTGAATGATAGTGTGAAAACCGACACTTGATGAAGGACTGAAATATGGGAAATCACTTGAAGATGTGGAGTGATGGAGGAAGTATTCTTGTTGATCATCTTAATCCATATGAACAATGAATGAGTTAAGAAAAGAAAGTGCTTCCAAGATGTAGCAATCACAAATTGGGCTGCTATAAACATTTGTGATTGCTACATCTTGGAAACAACCCAAGTGTCCATCAACTGGAGATTGGATAAAAAAGCTGTGGTTCTTCTACAGAATGGAGTATTACTCTGCCATAAAAAATGATAAGTTTGAATCATTTCTATTTAAATGGACATACCTTGAGGATATTCTCATAAGTGAAATAAATAGGGCACAGATAGGTACATATCACATATTTTCTCTGGTATGAGAAAATAAAGATATAAATGAGTCCTAGAATTGTATGTTATATATTGTGAAATAGAAAATGCTCAATGTAAAATAGGGTGAAGGGGGAAAAATGATGAGACTGTAAAAAAAAGTAAGGAAACAAATTTTATGTATATGTGGGGGTGGTAGGGTAGGTAGAGCTATGAGAAAAAAATGAGAATTAAGTTGTGTCTTATACTGGTACAAATCCCCACTATGGAGTGCAATCATGATGTGTATATGTAATGTACCAATAAAGATAAAAAAGAAAATGCTTAACCATAGATGTTCTGGGAATCTAGTCCCAAACATGTCAGCACCAGGAAGAAGAGGACAGATTTCTCCTGTGAGGATGATGAACATAACAGTGTCCTAAAATCTTCCAACACTCCCACCTGATAGAGAATTCTACCAATTTCTTCATATCTAAAGTGAAAATTAAAAGTATCACTTGATAGAGCTGGAATATAAGATCTTAATATAAGAACCTATGTTAAGGTAGGGTCTTCCCAAATAAAATTAGAATAAAGACACATGATCTCAATAATGAGGTAATGGGTAAAGTTTTACTCTCTGTCTGAATCTTCTTTCCATGAGTTGGTTGTGTATCTGTATTGTGACTTTTGCCATTATACTATATAACCATATTAACATTACTCAACATTTTTGAAAACTTCTCTATGTTTTACTAAAATTCATTTAGACAAAATAAAATAATACCAACACTATAGGTATAAGCCATGTTATCTTTATAAATAGAAAATTGTAGCAGTGAATTTCAAAAAGATGACCCCATTTCCCACGGAGTGAAATGCATCTAGGACCCCACTTGCTACCCAAGACATGGCGCTGAATTCAGCTCATCGTCACCTGGAACCTTTGTTCTAAGGCCACTGAATCAGAATGTACACTTTAACAATAAAGAGTGACTTAGATTCTAACCTGAGTTACTTTGAATTCCACATGGATTTTGCCTCCTATTATTGTCTTGTGTGCCACAAATAATGCACACGTTACACTGGGGAAAACAGTGATGAAGAGCCTTTCTGCTATGTCTTGTGTAGCGTACCTCCTGTCATTTATGGGTCCTTTGGGTCAGTCACCAGTAGTCAAAACCAGAAGTATTATGTCTTAAGTGCTGAGCAAGTTACTATATCCCCACTGGCAGGGCTACTCCTGTGCCAGGATGATGAACTCTTTATATTTATTCTTTTATCATAGTTCTTTACTCCACAAATAACCTCAACTGCTAATTTTGTAGAAAATAATGCGCCAGTCATGCTCTGTGCATGGCCAAGATACATAAATTCCTGCAAAATGTATACAATTAACATTCAAGTTTACACAGTAGTCCCCGGAATCTTCGTTAATATTTACCTAGAGATACTCGAGCTTTGTCACCAGATCACACACTTAGCATAGAATGGTAAGGTTTCACCATAGAGCACAGTAAACAAACCAGCAAATTCTCTTTGTTGAAACCAGCACTGGCAGCTCACATCTCTTGGTGCCATCCTGATCTCACATTTGCTTTTCTCATAAATATAAACACCAAAATGAAGCTGGTTCTGAGATATGCTTACTGAAAATAATAAATAATTCATCAGCTCTGAGTCTCATATGCAAGGTTTGATCTTCAATTTTTAGTTTCCATCCAGCCCTAAGGTGCTCTGAGGCATTAATTCACCAAGGGAAAGTTAGGCCATCTGAAAAAACTCTTACTAGTTCATCTCAATTAGGCCACTTAAAGCAATAGGGCTTTGCTGATTCCCAGCTCTTAAGCCAGCTTCCTCTACTGGGTCTTAAATTCTAGAAGCTGGGAGATTCTAAAAACAGGGAGGGATGGAGGGGTGGGAGGGAGGGTAGGGGAAGGAAAAAATAAGAACCAAGATATATCACGTACAGATGCAAATTCCCCACGATGAGTATTATCATAATGTACACCGGCTTTGTATCTATAAACTCGAATTTTTTAAAAAAAATCCATCTAGCTAGCAGTTGTGACAGTAGTGTCTACTAGGGGATGTAAATTGGGGTAGAAAAAAGACTGTGAAGTCAAGAACCAGAGGACTTGAGAACTGGGATGGACTCTAGAGATCAGACGACCTGACCTCTTGGAACCCTGACTGAGAGATGAGAGTATCGGCCAGATCCCAAAACTGGTAATTAAGCAACAATGGTTGCATTACAATCAGGGCCCATGGCGCTTCTCTTACTACAGTGAATTCTTTATCAAAGAAGTGTTTTAGGCTGATAGCTATTAAAGCAGGAATGATAACAAAACAATAAGGGAGGAAGATGTCTGGACTTCGCTTTCCCTGAGTAAGTATCTTTAGAGATTGTCCTCCTTTTGACAGAAAATACATGCTTCTCATAGATTTCTTCTTCTTTCCCTGGTGCATGTGATTCAGCTAAAGGTTTGGGGACTTTTCTATCATAATGGTGGATCGGTTCCTGCCTTGTTCTGCACATTTTGTCATCTATCAAATCGTTCCAGCACCTATTTTCTGTCCTGAGACTTACTATCCTCTTCAGCAGCACTTGACTTTGTCATTGCTCACTGCAGGGTCTGACCACTCCATTCTAGTTTCTTGGGCTCTGTTGACTAGTCCACTGGCTTACTTTTCCCATGCCATGGCATCCCTGCCCAGATACTGGTAGACTGTGACTGAGGGCCCATCCTAGAAGAAAAGAAATAAGTGAGAAAGAAAACTCTCTGGATTTGACATCAAAATTAACTTTTTGTAGGATTTTTGTCATGCATAAGAATAATTTATGCTTTCAATTTATTTTTAAAACATGTACAAATAGCAGTCTTTGTGAGGCTCAGGTGTATAGATGTTAAACACCATAATTTAGTTTGTATCAGACACAAATCTTCTTAAATTCAGTTCTATGTAACAGATTAAAATAGTCTGGTAGATTAATTAATGGTCAACTTGAGGGGGCATGCTTCAGCTAGAAGACCTACATGAGGGGCGTTGCCAACTTCCTGGCTCTAGGGCAGGACCCAGCCTGGGGGAACAGATCCTTACCCCTCCAGTGCAGACTTTCCAGCATCCACCACTGCTCTGGGGCCTTGACCTTGCAGATCTTTGATATGGGCTTGTGTGAAACATTGCCTTGGACTCTAGACCACTGGCTGGACTCATGCAGGACACTGTTGTGGGATCCAGACCCTTTAATGGAGTCTTCAGGCCTCCACTGTGTAGACAGATCTCTTGCACTCCTCTGCATTTGACTTATTGGGTGAATATTATAAAATAATCCTATAAATTATATGTCATATATTAAATCAATTTCCTTAAACCACTGACTACAACGAAGAGTTATAATTAAATAAAGAAAAACTGAGCAGTAAGTCACAGAGAAATTTAAAATTTTTCTCTCAAAGGAAAATTTTGTTTCAATCAAACTCAGGACATTGAGTTTGGAAGGCCAGTGCCAGAACTGCTGAGTTCTGTTCTGAAATGTTACATACATCTCCTTCCATGGCCTATTACATTTATAGTGTTCAACCTCAAGTGACACCTACTTTAGGGGTTGAGTCTCAAATGAAGTAGATAAAGCCAATGTGCTGGCTGGTTTCTACTCTACAGAACTACTAAATCATACTTTAAAACCAAATGATTTTAGTATTTCCAAAATGAAATAGGCATTTAGGGGCTTGTAAGAAAAGAAGTGATCAATGTGTTATAAAGACCCATCAAAATCCCAGTAGCTAGCCCAACACACTGATAGGAGATCTTCATCTGGAATATTGTCTGTGGGGTCATTGCTGCTGGGCTTTCAAGAGTGATGTGTTGGCTCTAAAATGTTTAGAGAATGGCAAGGTAAATGCCTGTAGGGAAGCAGAGAAAGAAGAGGAAGAAAAAGAAGAAGGAGGAGAAAGACAAAGAAGGAGGAGGAGGGGATGAAAAGGAAATGAAGAAAATAGAGATGAAGCAAGGAAGAGGAGGGGAGCAAAGAAGTTAGACTAAAAATAAAATAAATGAAGGCAAATCAATATTTGTGCATATAGAAATCAACATCGGTATACTTGAAGTAGAAAATTATATATATATATATATATATATATATATGTATGTATGTATGACAAATCCTCAGATGATAAAATGTCTTCTCAATGTAAGGCTTTGTACCAAGCACTTTGGAAGAAATAGATGAGTAAGACAAGGTTTATTCTATTGAGTTGTTTGAATTCCAGCTATGCAAATTTTGCTCTAAATTTTATACATACTGTTTAAATATAAATACATGTGCATGTGTTATTATGTATATAAAATTACTCCAGGGATTTCTTAGGGAAGCTTGCAGAACCAGGGGTGGGAGAGACTCTGGTTAGTATCTGCACTGACAGCAAGAGGATCTGGGAGTTGCTCAGTCTGAGAAGCTAGAAGCCCCAGCACAAGGAGGCTAAGAATGAGGTATCAGACTGAGCTTAAGGCCCTGGAAGGTCCTGGGAGAGTCACTGGTCTGAGACTGTATTGAAACATTGAAGAAGTTGGAGTAGAATGTGTGCAGGCTAAGACAACAGCCAAAGACACACCCACTAAAGAAGAATGGGTCAGTTTTAATGCAGGCCAACTCTCTCTTTTCTTCCCCTTTCACTGCAGCTGAGCTGGAAGCCTACTGGCTGGTGCCATTTACAATGAGAGTGGCTCTTCCTTCCTCAATTTGCTGAATTACATGCTGAATGTCTCTGGTGTGCTTTACTAATCTCCTAGATGTTGACAGTCGTAACTGTCAACACAATAAGCTAGGCATGCTGATATAACAGATAAATCCTAGAGACTTAATAGTGCAGAAAAAGATGAATTCTTTTTTGTAATAAAGTCCAAAGTGGATATTCCTTTTCAGTAGTTGAATGGTTAAGAAGGCATGACTAAAAATTCAGGTTTTTCTGTCTTTTGGCTCCTCCATTTTGTAGACATAGTATTTTCTAGAAATTAGTGAGATAGTCACACTTAACAGCAAAGGATGGAGGATGTAGTCTAGTGAGAAGAGAAAAATGTCTACCCTGGGAGAAGAGAAAATGTACATCATCAATGAAAAGTTATCTGTAGTCATCTGTTTTCTGTGCTATCAAATAATATATAAGGTGGGTAGTTTATAAAGAGAAGAAATTTATTTAGGCCTCAGATCTGGAGGCTGGAATTTCAAGATTGGGCAGCTGGATCTGCTATGCTTCTGTTCAAGAACTCATGCTGTTCCATGTACAGAAGATAAAAAAAGAAGAAGACAGGTGTGTTGGCTTATGCTTGTAAATCTTTGCCATCTGAGAGGCTGAGACAGGAGGCTCTCAGGTTCAAGGACAACATGGTAAGTTAGTGAGAATCTATCACAAAATGAAAATCAGTAACAAGAGCAGGGAATATAGCTTAGTGAGGAGGCTCTGTGTTCAATCAGAGACACTGGGAATGTATTAGGGGAGGAGAAAAATATAAAGAAAAACACAGAAGAATGAAAGGAAAGGTGCACACAGAAATGAAAATAGTGGGAAATTGGCTTTATAGTAACTTTCTTCTGTGTCAACTAATCCAGTTCTTTGAGAGTGAGAAATTGCTCCTAAAGCTGACGTGAATCTTTTCATGAGAGCCCAGTCACCACCATGACAAAGCACTTCTTGCGAGGCTCAGCCTCCCAGCACTGCCACAATAAAGGGCTAAACCTCAGTGTGAGTTTTGGTTTGCATGACCCATAGTTAGAAAAGCAGCAGCTACTTCTCCTACAGCTAGGGAAGTTTTAGTAATCCCTGTCTTTAAAGTTGGGGCAACAGGTAGTGTATTGGGTAAGATATATTCCAGTGTATCAGTTGGCTTTCTGTGGCGAGCCGATCTAAGATGGCGTAAGGGGCGTAAGTCTCCGCCTTGAGAAAGGCGAGCCAATCAAAGATGGCGTAAGGGGCGTATGTCTCCACCTCAGAGAAAAAACAAGCTGTTTCCTTGACCATATTTGGAAGAGTAGGCGGTGTTGGGGGGGGGTGTGCTGAACCAGGGTATATAAGGGAGCTAACGCGGAAATAAAGGGGAATTTTTAGGCTTGCACCTCCAGCAGTATGTTGTGTTCTTCCTTGTGGGACAAGAGGGACACGACAGCTGGTGCCGAAACCCGGGAACCTCGCACGGGGTTAGGAGGGAGCAACGAGAAGGTAAGGTTCGCGGATGCACGACAAGGTAAGGAAGTCCGGGGAGAGAGCTCGGAGGAAGAGTGCTTGAGAGGTAGCACCAAGCTACAAATCCGGGGAGAGAGCTCGGAGGAGGAGTGCTTGAGAGATAGCACCAAGTTACAAATCCGGGGAGAGAGCTCGGAGGAGGAGTGCTTGAGAGATAGCACCAAGTTACAAATCCGGGGAGAGAGCTCGGAGGAGAAGTGCTTGAGAGATAGCACCAAGCTACAAAATGGGGTCGGAGAATTCAAAAGTGAAACTAGAAAAGGCCCTACAGGAATTATTGAAAGCCGGGGGAACTCTGGTAAAGTCTAAGACAGCCAGAGCCTTCCTTGATGTAGTCCACAGAGTTTCACCATGGTTTATGCGGGAAGGTGTGCTCAACCTTCCACAATGGGAACACCTGGGGGAGGACCTCCGGAGGGCCAACGAGGAGGAGCCTTTACCTTGAGGCGTGTTGCCAGTTTGGACACTGGTGCACAGCTGCTTTTCTAACGAGCTACTGAGTCACCAGCATCCTCTACAGAGAGGAGCTCAGGTCCTAGAGGATTGTAGTCAAGTAGAGGAGGCCATTCTGACTCTGTCTGAGTTGAGCATTACTTCAGGCTCTAGCGGAAGTGAGCAAGAGGGTAAAGGCTGGTCTACAAGCACAGATGACTTAGATGCCAGCAAGAGGGAGAAACAAAAGAGATGCAGTGCATGGGTGAGAAAATGAAAGGAAATAGAGAGGAGGTGGGAACCAGGAAGGTGTAAGGATATGAAGAAAAGGGAACAGCGGCATGATGGGAAGGATCCAACCCCTGCGGAGGCGTCTGCCCCACCCCCTCCTTACAATCTGTGCTTGGCAGAAAGGT